>QLSS01000429.1:46564-93913 GCA_024372645.1 Trichomalopsis sarcophagae
AGAGAGAGAGAGAGAGAGAGAGAGAGAGAGAGAGAGAGAGAGAGAGAGAGAGAGAGAGAGAGAGAGAGAGAGAGAGAGAGAGAGAGAGAGAGAGAGAGAGATAGGTCTTTATTTGCTAAAGCAAAAAAAATAATATAATAAAGATCATAAAGACGTTGTCACATAAGATCACATTTTGTCATATTTAATTATCACATTAAACTCCTCCAGTACTACGTTGTACACTTAAGGTTTGGTCAAAGACCTATCTGTATTGCACGTTTGAAGTCAAAAAAAGAAAAAAGAAAAATTACGTAATACTGGCCTGGAAGGGGTCGATTATATTATTTTTATTAAGATACTCCGTGATCTGGGTGTGCGCGATCTTCTCGAGTACTTTTGATAGGAAGCAGAGCAATGCAATTGGACGAAAATCCTTAACATTGGAAGGAGCACTGGTCTTTCTTAGCGCGATCAAATGAGCCTGCTTCCAGATACTCGGAAAGATCCCCTGAGCGAAAGAGCAGTTAAAAAGATTAAGAATAAATTCGCCAATGATTGGGAGGGCCTTGACAACCACGCCGCATGGAATACCATCGACACCCCTCGCTTGCGAAGAAAAATGTGATATAGCAAGGACGACGTCACCAATACCAACAGGGCTAAAAGTAAAGCCCTCCTCGCCTACAAGCACAATAGTGTCCGTCGCATTGTCTATATTTCGAGGGGTGATACCGATACTCCCGCGAAGTGCTCATTCAGCTCCCCCGGCGTGAAACCAAAAAACTCCTCCTCCTTATGCCCAGGCAGGAGGCCGAGATGACGCATTACCTTCCATATATTTCTGTTATTATCAAGAGCGTCCGATAGTTGTTGGCGAAGGAAGGACTTACGCTCTTGAGCAGAACGCATGTCGACCTCGTTTGTGAGTCGAAGGGCCTCATCGAAAAACTCCGCTCTCCCCGTTCGCTCATAGCGCCTGAGTGTAGCATTGCCTTTATCCATGAGGAGCCTCAGCTCTGGTCCAGACCAAGGAGCATATTTCTTACGTGGGCAAACCGTTTTCAAGGGCTCCAATTCCTCGATTGCTAATTTAATATTATTATTAAGAACGCATAAAGCGCCCTCCAGATCGGTTTCGATGGAATTCATGGCTGTCCAGTCACAACAAGACAGGAGGTCGACAAGACTAGTTGTGTCTATGCACTTGTAATCGCGGTACGAGAAAGTGTCACTCGTAGGAGTGGGAGCGTAGATGTCTAGTGAGACATGTATGACGCAATGCTTGCCGAAACTAACACAAACACACCTCGACCCGTCGCTGTATTTGCCCCGATCGTGTCATTGCTCTGAGCCCTGTTCAGTCTATGCTGGCGCTGGCGCAGTACTCGAGTGCTGGCGACGTCGCTCATTTGTAGGGCGGGAAGATCGGTGCCGAGCAGTGCAAAGGCAGCTGCGCCCGAGATTTTCTCATTTATGTTATCAGTATTCTGAACGAGTCCGTGAATTATGACCTCGCACTCCTCACCAACGCCTCCCCCCGTTCCTGCGTCCTCGCCAGTAGTTGCAAGTAACGAACCGCATTCCGAAACCGGCAACGAGTCCGTATTAAGGTCCTGGCTAGCACGATGGAGCTTTTCAAGTAGTTGCTTTGTCTGTTGCAACTCGTCCCTAAGAATAATGTTTTCGTCCAGGAGCAGCTTGTTGTCATCAAGAAGTCTATTAGACGCACTGATGTTATCAGCTAGTTGGGTCTCGAACGCAGAGATACGGGTATTCAATTCCTCCGTACCGACTACAGCGCCCCCTTCTGCTAGTGCTGAGGAGACGCCATGTGGCACCGAACCCCTGCTCACAAGAGCCCTTAGGCCATCAAGCTGATCCTGGAGCATGTCAAATCGCTGAAAGAAAAGCTCCATCGTACTCACAGGAATTAAAATATTTGAGACACCTAGCAGGCTGGTGTCTCCCAGTGGCGCATCCTTCGCTCTGTTCTTCTGCAAGATTGCAGAGTCCAGTGCAGATGAATCCTCAATCGACGCTAATGTGAGCGGAGTTGGTGACCCGCCCGACAGATGCGTTCGGGCACTGCTGACAGTCCTTCCGCTGCTCCGGTGAGGCAGGCGCCTGGGAGTCTGTGACCCGCCCGGCAGAGGTATTGCAGCTCGGCAGGCTACTCTCGCGTTGTTGCTGCTTCGTGCTCGAGCGAAGTGGGGAGGCGATCGTCACGGTGCTGTCGCCGCGATCGCCTGACCGTGTTTTTGCACACGGCGTCGACGCGACGCGCTGCGTCTGCTGGTGGGGCGAGACGCGTAGCGTCACCGATTAAGCTCGAAGCACTGTCCCGGCGCGATCGCTCACCTGATGTTTTTCAGGAGGTGGGGATGGCTTCCTTTGTGTTGTTTTGACACTCTGCTTGGCTGACTTGGTTGCAGGCGTCGCCACGGCAGGAGAGAATGTCTCTGGCGGGAGCGTCTCAGGCGGTGGTGTCACTGGCGTCCCTGCTTTCCAACACTTTTTGCACACTGCGTTCATCTTTCTGCTTGAACAGCGAGTATGGCATGGAAGACGGCAGGTCGGGCACGTACTCGTTGGCGGTGTAGAGTCGTCATTACAGACGGAGAAAACCGCTGGTGCCATTGCGGTATCCACTTGAGTGATGCTCAAATTTTGCTCCAGTCTTGACGTCACCACGAAGGAGCAGGGATGCCAACGGTCAAGATGAAAAGTCCGCCAGAAACTCGCCAAATCACTCCGCTGCGCTCCTAACCTCTCCGGGACACTACAGGTTTTGATCGGTCTCCCTGGCTCTTTTTAAGGAGCCATGTAGTAATGCTCCGGCGCGTGGAGCCTGCGGGAGGCCAGATTTTCTGAAAATATCCAGACTCACACGGAGTCAGTCAGAAAATAGCAGAAAATCGGGCTCGAAGACGGAGCGATCCGACACCCGTATGAGACTCACCTGAAGCAGAAGAAGAGAGCAAGAGAGAGAGAGAGAGAGAGAGAGAGAGAGAGAGAGAGAGAGAGCAATCACGTTAAAACTCACGTCAGAAATTACTCATGAAATGGAATTTTTTAAATTAAAATAAAATTATTTTGTTTTTATCAAACAATTATGAAAAATAGATTTATTGATACATCACCCCAGTCCTCAACTTCACAATCCATTATCTTACTGCCTGACCTGCTTATTGACAAAATAAGGAAAATAATTTCATTAATAAAAAAAACTAATTAACCAATTAAACGTAAGGTTATTTCGCGTTTTCATCTTTATAAATTAGAATGATTCTTTTATGCTTTATAATATAATGTTAATATCAAATTTAGGTTATAAACATCAATCTAAATTTAGAAAATATTATAAACCATATTGATTTTTATCTTAAAGTATACGTGTTAACTGTACAAAGTTATAAATCAAACATATTTTTAGGTAGAAACAGTATAGAATTTCAATACTTACAACAGCAGAAATGGATTAGGGAGTTGAGATCCGGGATTCAATCCTCGGTTAGGGCAACTATTTTTTTCATTTTTCTGCGGTCAATTTATTTGGATTATCAACAAATTTATTTTACATAATTGTCTATGAAAAATAAAATAATTTATTTTAATTAAAAGAAATACTTTACAATTTTATGAGTGACTTCTGACGTGATTTTTAACGCGATTTCTCACGTAAAATATCACGCCAAATAATTACGTGATAAATCATGTGATTAATCAAGTGACTGTTCATCTGATTGATCGTGTGATAAATCACATGATTTTTCTCGCCAGGGTTGTTTTTTTTGCATTTCATTAGATATTTTGAGGTAATGTTAAAAACATTAATACAAAATTGGTTCTTACGATTACATTTTCTCCATTTAATACTCTTTATTTTTAACGTTAACTATCGGCGGAAATGGCATTAATACCCTTTTTCGACTTTTCTACTTCGAAATCCTCCCACAACAACCCTGATGACGCATCTATTTTGTTAACGTTTATTGTACTTCACTTAATGACTTTTAACTGTTTACGCCCTCTCAATACGTATATATATATTTTTTTTTTTCTAATTTCAGCTTTAAATGTATTGATTCAACTATACTTCAAGCGCTTGAAATTGGAATAAAGCCATCTAAACGTAGCACTATTCTGACATAGCATTGGTGCCGGTAGGCTACTTATAACAGTACAATTAATTTAATCAGTTTCATTTTGCAGCTTGCAATGAAATTAAATGAATTTTATTCATTCGTAATTATTGTTTGTACATGTACCATAATGTCAACAACAGCTGCGGTGCAGAATATTAAAATTGGTAAGCTATTTCAATTAATAAAAATAAAAACTATCATTGTTATATTCAATTTATGTAGACGATCATAGTTACATATTCTTCTATCAATAATTATTGTATCAACAAAGGTGTTTTATAAAGTTAAATTTTGAAGTGTTTCTTTATAAACACTTTTTAATATGATTATATAAGAAGAAATTGAAACGTGAATTTTAGAAATCAATTTTGGTTATATTTTTTCGTGATAACTTTTACTGATTAGTAAATAGCCGCAAGAACCGTAAATTGCACTTTTTGATAATGTTTACCAAACATCTACTTCTATACATTTCAAAAAATGGATGCTGCAAATCGCTTAAACAAATTAATTAGTGCACAAATACCTGATAAAAATGAAAATAAAAAATAGATTATTTGCTGTTATACTACAATTTATATTACATTAATAATACTATAGATGTTGTAACAAGGTGCGAAAGCAGGTAGATTCACGTATCGTTGAAACGCGACGTTGCGCAAGCGCGAGGCAAGATTCAAGGCCTCACGTATAACTCGCGGTCTGTCGGACACACTCCTCAGCTCTCGTGTGTGAGACTGACTAAATTGAGCAACGACGATAGCGTGCAAGAGAGTAAGAGTGTGTGTAATCGCGAGATGAAGACGTCCCTACTAACTTCTGCTTTCATAGGGAAGAACAACCTGGCCTTTCGATCAGCGACTGAACGAGAGGACGTAGGCTCCTGCGAATGAGCCAACAACACCACCGGCGCAGAGTGTGTGAGTGTGTGGTGCGCGCCTAGAGTGGCACCAAGTAATGGTCTTCTTGTTCGCGCACCTACGATTCGCGAGATACTCTCCACGCCAAACTGGCTCTGCACAGGAGAGTGCGGAGGAATAGCACACGTGCGAACACGACGTTTTGCACTTGCTATTTATTTAATATTAGCCCATGCAATGTTAAATTTAATGTTAGTAAAATGTGATAACAATTGATTATAATGTTTGACAGATTAACTTTATCATTTTTTCCAATATCAAAAAATTATAAAAATAAAATTTATTTCAAAACAGTTGTTTAAATTAAAATTAAATTTTTTTGAACTGATATTGAGGAACTTACAGTATTATATACAGCAATCATCAATTAACTCTTTTAGAAGCCAACACAAAGAAAAAGTAATGTTAAGTGACGAAGTTCCTGGATAAATCATTCAGAAACATTATATAAAAATTATAGAAGACAGTAGGAAAAATCCAGAAACTTCGACGCTTAACTAAGCATCAAGGAATGTACCCGAAACCATAAACAAACTTCTCCTCCCTCGGCTGAAGCGCGTGCACAGCCGACGCTGCAGTTTAGCCGCTGACCATAGCACAGGCCATAAGCATAATGCGTAAGACAGAGAGCGCGGCTAAACTGAAGTGCGAAGAGAGGAGAAGCACCCTGCGTGGGAGAAAGGTTCTACGCTCTCTCTTTAGCGTCACCTCCCACAATCTTCATTCCAGTGTATAATCGTCTAGAGTAAAGACGTTGAATTTTTAACTTTGAGTTTTTTTTCTGTGTGTCCGTTACTAGACATAAGTCATTTTAATTGAGTATTAAAATTTGAATCTAAATTTTGAGTCTTACGCTACCTTTCTTAATTTGTGTTATTATAACTGACTATTGTCGCTCATTTGCGTGTTGTCAAAAGAATAAAAATAAAGTTGGAAAGTCTAATATCAGTGTCCGTTTTTTATGAAAACGGATTCTGCCCATTCTGTCGTTATTGTACTAATCGGAGAAACATTTTACAAGAATGAGCGAAGCTGCAACATACATATATAGGAGGTGTTGAGGGTTGCATTAATCCAAATTGACGTTCAAATATTTTCCATGAGTTACCCACATCAATAACAAGTAAGTTTGTTTCACCAAGGATTTCTAAATTTTCTTTTCTTTTTTTTTTTGATAAACTCAAACAGTTCTGGCGCGATAATCAGTCACACTGATCTCCCCCGTATGGGAGAGTTAACGAGCAATCGTGGTATTCAAGATAATTTAATTGTTAGTTGGCGAATTAAGTTCTACCCTAACAAGTAACTGCTAAAAATCAATCAGAAAATAATATAGATAATAAAATAATAAGTTTAGCTAATAAAACAACTGATAATTGTATTCGTTATTTTGAAAGGATCATACGATAAATGTGGATACTAATGACATTGTATATTTATCAAATTTAAATAGCAATAAAAACTTTATGAAAACAAAAATTTTATTAAAACAGTACATATAGTACTTTATAATACCTTATTAATAGTAGATCAGTAGATACGGTAATATAATATACACAGATAATATATCAAAAGATAATTGATTTGATTTTTCATATAGCTCATACTTAATCTAAAAATTTAGTTGTCGCATCAACGCTCAAGTATGTTCAACTTTATACAGCGTTAAATATTTATTTAAATATACATTTTTAAAAATGAGTTATATTGGTGACATTTTTAGTATTTAATACAATTAAAATTATACATAATTCTAAATATTTTGATATTTAAACACTTGATTTGGCTTCATCGCTAAGTCTCTGACTTCATATGACACTGGTTTAGGCTTAACGTCATAGTAGTGCTTCTGGCGATCTTGCGCGTCTTGCGTTCTCTGCGATGCTTGCTCGCTTAGCTGGGATAAATCCAACGTGCGATCGTGCCATGCATCACACCTATCGAGGAATGGGGCACGGTATTATACCCAAAGGTGATGTCGCTCAATCGCTCGTCCCATGTGTTGCGGTTCTCCTCAACGCTCGCACCATGTTGTTTATGGTGCGATTCACCCTCTCTACTGGGTTCGCCTGGGGGTGATAAGGTGGCGTCAATTCATGTCGTACGCCTTGCTCTCTGAGGTAATGATCAATGGCCTTATTTTTTAATTCTGTGCCATTGTCCGACAGGAATACCTCTAGCGCACCGTACCGCAAGAAGACTCGCTCTCGGAGATACTGCAGGATTGTCTTCGCGTTAACAAGTCTTCGAATATGAGAATATATTCGTTTTCTCGAGCAATTTTTGGTTTCGACCCCATGACATCTCCCGCTATGATCTGCCATGGCCAATTAATCACTCGTCTCCCCATCAGGCCGCTTGGCAAGCGCTGCTCGACTTTGCATTGCTGTCAAACGAAACATCATCGAACATACTCAGCGACGTCGGTGTACATACCGGGCCTGTAATAGTATATTGCGACGAGCGAACAATCTTACGGACCTTTTCGCAGTATCATTCATCCTGGGTTTCGCTCGCCCATCCGACTGCCTCGAATGGTCCTGCATTCTCTTCGTACATACGCGACAATGAGTCAGGTACGGCATTTAGCAGGCCTTTTCTATGCTCCACAGTGTAGACGTGGCCCTGCATTTCTAGTGCACATCTGGCTAGTCGACCGGTGGAATTATGCAAGTTGCATAATTACTGCAAACAACTGTGGTCCGTGATAACCTTAAATTGATACCCCTCAATATAAGATCTGAACTTCCGTATAGCCCAAATGACAGCGAGACATTCTCTCTACGTGAAGCTGAATTTCTCTCGGCTTTCGACATCGTGCGGCTCGCGGATTATAAAACCCGCTCTTCTCCGTTGATTACTTGAAAAAGTACTGCGCCGGGCCGGTGTCACTAGCGTCCGTCTGCAACTTGAACTGTGATTCGAAATCTGGACAATGAAGAATTGGTGCAGACGCTATCAGCTCTTTCACTTGTTGGAAAGCGTCTTGTTGTTCATTAACCAACTCGTATTTTCTGTCTTTCTTTGTCAGGCGATGGAAAGGTTCAACGACGGTCGCGAATTTTTGCAAGAATTTGCAATACCACCACGCCATTCCTAGGAAACGTCTCGGCTGTTTGAGGTTTTTCGGCGCTGGATAAGCCACAATGGGAGCTATCTTCTCTGGATCTGGACGAAAACCACCGTGATGAACCTGGACGCCGAGGTACTTCACCTCTTCTCGGCAAAAGACGCTTTTGTCCTTATTGATCGTCAATTTAGCCGCGTTCACTCGCTGGAGTACTTTCTCTAAGTACTCGAGATGCTTTTTGAACGTCTCTGTCGCGATGATGATGTTGTCGAGATTCGAGTATGCGTATGGCTGTAGTTCTGGGCTGATCACTTCGTCGATCATTGACTGGAAGGTCGCTCCAGCGTAGGCTAAACCAAAAGGCATACACGTGAATTGGAATAAACCTAGCCCAGGAACTGTAAAGGCCGTCAGAGGTCTCGCCTCCGGTTTCAACTGTATTTGATGGTACGCGCTGGTAAGGTCCAACGTCGTTATGTATTTCGCTTTCGCAGTTTACGAAGGATATCATCCATGTTAGGTAATGGATATGCGTCAGCGTTTGACAGCGCATTTTTTTTTCGGAAGTAGACGCAAAAACGATATTGCCCGTTAGCTTTACGCACCATCACTACCGGGCTTGACCAAGCACTATCAGGGGATTCGATGATTCCCGCAGCAAACAACTCTCGTACTTGTTGATACATCTCCTTTATTTTTGGCGACACGGGATAATACTTCTGTTTTATCGGCCTGGCCGATCCAAGTCTATCCCGTGCTCAATCAACTGTGTCCAGTACTCACTAGGCAGCATATAATGATCGATCCGATCCAGTTGCTGGCTAGTATCTGGTTGGGGAACCAACCTTCGCATTATACCTTGCAGGTTATTCACGTACACTCGCACGCGTTCACCAGGCCCCTGCGTCCTCGAAATTACTTCGCTCAGTAATTTCTGCTGGTAGCCTTGCGTCTACCCGTGCCATCGATTTATGCACTCTCAGAAATCTTCCCAGCTAGACCATTCTTCCTGTTCGGAGAGCCGGTTCTGTAACCACTCGTACGCATTATCCGTCAATACTCCTTGTAATGACGCTAACATCTGCGCATCGGTCAGGTCGTCTAGCATTCTGCGTCCTTCTATGAGTTGCTAGAAGTTCTCGACACTCTGTGACGTGTCCTCGGTGAATTTAATCCCCCATTTGTTCACCGCAGGACCGATGGGTCTGTTGTTCTGTTTCTACTTTTGCTCAGCGTGCATGGTGCAGTAACCTTCACACTGCGGAACTTTCCATTTTGCCAGACGTATTCGCCTTTGCCTTCGCTCGCCGTAGTTGTCGGCGTTGTCCTTGTCGTCATTGTCGTCGTTGTGGTTACTGTCGTGACCAGATTCCCTGTCGGCACCTCTATTGTAACTATACTATTCTGGTCTCGACCTTGCGCATCCTGCGCCGTTAACCTGGCTTGGCCTACGGCATCGACACTGGCGCTTGTGCCTGTTCACTCTCTTCAGTGACTGGCATTTCTGTGAACGCGTCTCACATTGTCATCGCGTTTAGCAGTTGTAGATTAGGCCCTGTCAGATGGTCTAATCCTTGCACCGGTTTACCGTAGTTTATCCCGATCGCCGGCGTCACCACGACTTCGTTGGCCTCGATCTCTTGTTGTAACAGCTTCAGAGGGTGCTGCTGTTTGGCGTTATAACCGCCCGTATAAATGGAGCGTGTCGATACTTATTCAGCCGTTGCGTCGATGAATGACTTACGCAGCTCTTCCCTCTTCACTCGCGCCAGTACTGTCAAGGTGCCCAGGCTCTCTCTCAAATCTGATTCGGTATACTATCCGAGGAGCCATCTGTTTAGCCTAGCAACGCGATTTAATCGCTTGCCGTCTGGCTTCAACTGCATACTCTCGAGGATCTGCATACGGCCAAGCACTAATTCTTGACGACCTTCTCTACTTTCTTCGCCATATTGGTGTGTCTTCTGCGTTTAACGACGATTCGCGGTTGCGCAACAACGACGTGGCAGCTCCCTCTAAGCACTCACTCCATTTAGCCCCTAAATTGTATTCTTGTTGCCACAACGTAAGCTACAAAAATACAACCTTTCTACTGACACACTTGCACGCCTAAGCGCGTCGCTGTGAAATAGATTATTACGCGAAATCGAATAAAATAAAAAAATCGAATTTGTATAATCGGAGCGAAATCCGTAAAAAAAAAAAAATAATTACGCCATATAAGCACGAATTACTTTTGGCGCGCGCACTCGTAGCACCGCTGTGCTCTCACTTGTAACGCACAGTTTGTGCTACAGGCATATACGCACTCATAGACCGGAAAAAACAAATCCGAAAAAAAAAACGAAAATATTTTTCATCGAATTACGTGTATATCTCGGTCTGCGAGTCAAGTGTGTTCTCTTCTTAAGAAATCTTGAGGTCTTCTTGGCTGAAAACTAGGCGTAGTCTGTTCCGCGTCTTCCCGTGGAAGTGACTATATACCTCGCGCCCGTCGCGTTCTCGTAGAATTTCCTCTATGTAGCGCCGCAAGCGCTCACACTCTCTCTCACACACTCGCGCCGCTACGCGCTTTGCTCCGCTATAGCGTGCGTGGACTATACATCGCGGCTACACGCGTTTGTGTTGCCGCTTTGCTGCCTTTTGTTGTTTAATTGTTAATAATTAAACAACTTACGATTTTGCATATAGGCTCTGCTTTCACACGAGACGTGACGAAAAAATAATTATGCTACTCTCTATCCTAACAAAAGTGCTTTAAAATTCTCACGACAACAAATAGAAAATAAATTCGAACGTTGATTAAATCCACCTGAATTAAGCGCGACTTAAACAACACGGGGATGCTCGTGTTTAAGTCACTCGCGCGACCTTCTGAAATTCGCAAGGTTTCTCGCTAGCGCCAAAAATCACGAAAATTACAATATTTGCGCGTTTCTTCCTAACTAATTCACGAACAGGACGGCAATGTAACGGGGTGTAAAATTGATCAACGAATACCTCTCCGTTGCATGCAACTGTCTCAGTTGCTTCTGTTTTGCTGGGTCTACGCGTCGTCTAGCGCGTGCTGGGCTGCTCAACTGCGTTAAATAAGTGCTAATAAATTACGCCCTCGGAGGCAGCGGTATTCGCAGGAAGGTGAGCGAGGTTTAGAAATGACAACTAATCACGTAAAATAATAAGAATTTACAATCATAAAATTTTCCAAAATTTTCCTAAATTCTCAAAATTTTCAAAATTTCGAAATATATATATATATATATATATATATATATATATATATATATATCTATATATATATTTCTATATATTTATAATGATCTTTATTTTTAATTTATTTCATAGGCGACAAAAATGGTCTCCCGTAAACACTTGTTGTGAAAAGCACTGTCAACAACGAGGGGCGAATGTGCTTTTCCAGACTCAGATGATGTTTGAGCACAAGTGGTAGTCGAGGGCGCCTTGCTTGAAAAAGCCTATTTTCGCCCCTTGTTTTACAATGTACTATTTTGAAGCCCTATATATATGTTAAGGCTACCTTATTTGCATTTCAAACCTTAAAATGTGAAAATCTGAATCTTCGATTCGGACTCCGAGAATCTCAATACAGTAAAAAGATACCTATTTATTGTAAAAAAGTAGCTCTAAAGATTTAGAATGGGTCTGACTTTCTACTAGAAGTTATGTAGAAAACAAACATAATATAATAGATAATAAGTGGTTTTATATGCAATTTTGACCTTATAACCTAGAACATTTCATATTTATTGATACCATCAAAGTTACGCAGCTAAATAGTTTTCAGTACAAGTAGAAAAGCAGTACATACCAAGTAGTTTACTACTACTACAGCTGGGCTTGGCTCGTAGCAACATATAATGATATAATTTAAATTATAAAGTAATGAAAATGAATATTCAACTTTTTTACCTATAAATTGGATTGTTTTATCCAATCACTATAAAAATAGTCATAAAGATGTCTGCTGGAACCAGAAAAGTATCTCCATAATCCTCAATATGTCAGGGGACATATGTTTGTTGCATAAAATAAGGATATCAATGCGTTTGCGCCCTCTGATTTCGAGTAGCGTAAAAATACTTCTGCGCCCGCTAATTTCGAGTAGCCGGCGCAAAGTACTTTTGCGACCGTTACTCAATTCATTGGCAAATCTTCTAAAAACGCGAAAATCAGTACATGCGTTACAAAAAATATGGTGTGCACCAAGAGCTAAGCGGGCTTTTGACCTCGTGTGGTTGCAATACTCGTGTAGATCCTTATATTGTTTGTACACATTGGCTACGTCTACCTCTTTCTCGCGGACACACTGGTCGAGTAGGTCCTGTGCTGTCTTACAATGGTTTAGATTTAACTCCAATATTTATCTTTAGTTTCGTTGGTTTTTCATTTCTTTTAATGCGGCTCGGTAGGCTAGGCATGTATAGCTACCAGCTGCATGGTAACTCTTTAATTCTTCATCCTTTTCCCGGCAGAGAATGCAGGTTGATTCTGCAATCAACACAACTCTACTTTAAGCTTTTCCCATGAAATCGCCTTTTGGGTAATCTGGGCAGGCAGCTGTACGACGGTGGTCTGTGTATCTCCATGGGTTTTTTGAAGGATTTTTACGGACGGCTCCTCTACTACTTTCTTGTCTTTCGAAAACTCTCTACTCAGGGCATCTAGAATATCCTGTTTGGAGGTTAGTGTGTTGTAGTCTTCTATTTCAAAGATCACTTCATGCTGAAGCCTCTTGATTATGGCTTTGTCTACCAGCACTGCTTTAATCGCTTCTTGGAGCTCTTGCGTTTTCACATCCTTGGTGCGTCGTAGCTACAAAAGAAGATCTCCTGCTACCGTTGTGCGTATCTTATTGACGCTGTTACCAACACCGCCAGATTGGGGTCCGCTTTTATTTTCCTCTAAATATCAGCGTACGAATTTCCCTCAGCAGTTTGTATAACAAGTGCATCAGGCCTGGTGGATATCTCGTGATTTTCCAGTGCCATTTTTGTTCTTGATAGCGGAGTCTTTGTTTATATCCATTTTTCTTTTTTTTTTTTTCTTTTTCTCCTTTCTAGTGATGACCTCCTGCCAGGGACGGTCTGCATTTTTTTGAAGACTCCTGTGATTGGACTTTTGACGTGATTACCACAGAGAATTCTTTTTTATCTTCCCTTCTTTTCTTAGCGTAGTTTTTGAGTCACCCTTCTACCTGGCTTGGTAACATTGTCTTACGCTTATTTAGCGTTCTTGTCGTCACCGCATTAGATGCTTCTTTCGTCTGTAATGCCTTGTCCTTCTTCTGGGTATACTGCTGTTTGGGTGCGACGAGGCGACTCGTCGTGCGCCGTGTCCTTCGGTATGCTCTGTGCTGTATGCGCGATTGTTGCTAACGCGTATATTTCTTGTTTCTTTTCTTGTGCGAGTGTTGTGTGAGGAGTCCAAGAAGCCGGAGGACAAGGAGCGAGGACAAGGATTCTGGGAAGCAGAGAATTTTGAGAAGAGAAAAGCGGGTAAGAGTGTTCGCGGAATCTTTGTAACTCCGGCTGCGTCCGGAGATTTCGCGGAAATCTGTAGCGAGTGTGTGCAGGTTGCTGGGCGCGAGTATAGCAGGAGCGAGGAGACGAACCATCGGAGGAAGGGGCCATATCGACGTCCACTAGCCTGATCTCAAGCTAGTCGGGGCGCGAGTTGAGCGCGGTCGTGGGGACTCACCGATTCGCGAGCGTTGATTGGCTAGGCCGGAGCGGAGAGAGAGCGCGACGCCGCGGCGGTCGGAGCGGCGTGCCACTTCTTGTCAGACTGTTGCCCAGGACGCACGTGTTGAGTGACAGTCGCACAAGCTTTCCTTGGTGTTTCGCGAATTCGAGGGTGTCGAGATCGCGAGTGTCGGGAAAGCGCGTTTGGGTGTGCGAGACGAGGGGTCAAGCGAGAGTGAGGGTGTGAAGGAGTGAGAGAACGAGTGCGAAGAGAGGCAAAGAAGAAGACGACCATCTCGCATCCAGTCCAGGCCAAGGCGACGAGGACCGAGAGAAGATCAGCTCATCGACGCAGGGCCAGACCCGGACCGGGAGGCGAGGAAGAAGACGAGGCGAAGAAGCAGACGCGGGCGAGGAAGAAGACGGGCGAGCAGCCTTCAGATGAAGCCGGAGGATAGCGTGTGGCGCACGAATTGTATGTCCAGTTTACTCAGGCTGGGGCCTGCTGTTTATATTGCGTGCCGCGAAGTGAGTGCGTGAGTGAGAGAGAACGAGTTAGTGGTAGTGTTGCGAGAGGTAAATCGAGACGCCGGGAGCGTAAGCGTCACGAAAGCGCAGCAGTAGTATATGGGCCACTATGTAGAGACAGGGGCGTGGCCTAACTGACGTCACCGCTCCCGTGGCTGGCGCCAGGTGTTTATGTAAACAAACACTATGTTTATATAAACAGTAGCTGATAAGATCAATAAACATGATTTACGACCGCTACTGTATGAGTGTGTCATCGATGGGTGAACTACTTTGTTTATTTATAAATAATTATAAATATTTAGTTAACAAAAGCTATATCACGTATACGATGCCATAAGGTTAACATGATTTACGACCGCTACTCTGTCATAAACAGTCTGTCATCGATGGGTATCTTTTGTTTATTTATAAATAATTATAAATACTTTTTAAACAAAAGCTATATCACGCATACGATACCAACCTTTTACCCAAGCAGACCCGAGCGCGACTCTCTCCCTCTTTCGTTATCTACTCCATACCGGCCCCGAGCTCGAGAACGCACGTGCGCGGCTCTCGCTATGCCAGCCCGTCCCCTCTCCTTTTACACTATAGTAGCCCCTGAGCTCTGACGCGACGTCTCTCTCTCTCTCTCTCTCTCTCTCTCTCTCTCTCTCTCTCTCTCTCTCTTTCGCTGTCTACTCCATACCGGCCCCGAGCTCGAGAACGCACGTGCTCGACTCTCGCTATACAAGCCCGTCCCATCTCCTTTTACACTATAGTAGCCTCTGAGTTCTGGCGCGGTGGCTCCCGCCGCTGCTGTACCGAAGCCGCTTCTCTCTCACCCCTCCATACTCGCGCGCGTCCGCCGCCGTCTACCTGTCTTATACCTGCTGTTTGGCTTTTATTGCCCTTGCGACAGCTCTGATCCTTTCTGCGCTGTAATAATATGTAACCTGTATGATTTCCTACTACACGGTGCCGCAAAGCCTACTCTAAATTTCAGCTTTGGGGTTTATTGATGGGATTTGTACACTAAAATAGAGAAAATTTGTTTGATACAATCTTATATTTATTTAATAAAACAGCAAAAATTGAATACATGATATATTTATGCGCTCGTGTGTGTGTGTGTGTATGCGCGCGTAGAACAATAAAGAATATTTACAGCTTAGAAACTAACGATAGGAGATGAATAAAAAAAAAAGTTATATCGGAAACATAACGTCGTACACATCTTTTGCGATTCTGGTTAAGCCAAACGCATAGATTTCCGTTAAAACTACATCTAAAACGTCGACGCTTACAGTGGCGAAATTCAAGTTTGTCTTAACAATTTCGTCGATTTTATATTTATGAAGGGCTTAATATTGTTTGAACGACTTTACATTTTTCAGAATTTCACGACATAGTTCAGCCTCTTCTCTTTTCAAAGCGTCTTTTATATAATCTAAAATTGAGTCCACGTGCGATTAACTAATCCCGTAAGCTCCTCGAGCTATTTAAAACGCAAATCGATGCACTCTTTTTCCTGTCTTAAGTCAGCGAACGTTTGTTGATGCATAATTACACTAGGCGGACTCTCGTACTTTTTCTGCTTCTTGCACACAGGCTGTGCAGGTGGATGCTGTTGTGTTTCCTCGTCATGGTCGCCGACACTGCTGATGAACTGCTCAGCGTTGTGGGTTGCCATTTCTGCTGTAGGTGCTGATGTTGGTGTTGGCCTCTCGTCGATGCTGATCGCTGTTGCTACGAAGCTGTTTGTAAATGTGACATCGTGATTTGGAAGGAGAATCTTGCTAGGATTTTCAAAATCCTGGTAGAACGTGAAGGAGTGATTCAGATAGGCATCCATAGCCTCCATCTGATCTTTGATCACTTCCCAACTGTATGTGTCGAGTGTCACATACTTGGCTGGCGATCCATTGGCACAAATTTTTAACACTGCTCTGTAGTAACCGCTGTAATACTCGAGGCCTATGGTTGCACGCTTGCAGTTTTATTTGTTGAGCTCGTACGTCGTCGAGTACAACAAGTTGCAGGTGATCGGCTTATTTTTCTAAGACTCGGCACTTGGTGCTGCTGATGCTGCTGCTGCTGCTGAATCCATTGCAACGATTTTTTACACACGAGGTCTACTTGACGAGAGTGTTCTTACGACTGGTGGCTGGCGCAGATCTTTCTAGAAACGACCGTTACAGTATTTACATTCCATAGTGAAACACGAGGCAAGTTTGATATCGTTAAAAGTTGTTTTGTTTAACGCAACCGTCACAGCTAGTACGATTGTATAAACTACTCAGATAACAAACATCCGGTCTTGGCTGTGCAGATCTGATTACAGTAACCCCGTCCTGTAGAACTCGTGCGTGGGAATGCGTTGACTCGATGACGCATTGTTTTATTTTGCATTCTTCTCATGAGCCTTCAATAAAACTTAACGGCTAATGCGTCATTCTTGACAAAGTCTGATGAAAGAAAACGTAGATATTTTCGCAGAGAAACGCCGCTCCACATATGATACAGAAACATAATGCAGTGCTCGCCACATACTTTAGAGTCGACGCTCTGCACTTGTTTTTTATTCCAGTCGAATCGCGTGCAGTTTTTTCCGAGTCGATCAAGATGATGCTTTGATACGGGTGCAACTCCGTAGCTGTCAAAGTAAATTCCGTATCCATTTTTATCTATAAAGATGGTAACCCAGTGTGATCCTGGCTGATCGGACGTGTCGAGATTCGTTACAATAGCTGTCGGTGTGGATAGCAATTTCGGAACGTGATTAGCAGCATAAACTCTTATTGAATCGGTTTTTAATCCTCTAATAGCTGTGATTATTTGACGCGTATTCATGTTGATGGTGCATCTACGTACTCTTCTTCTACCGCACCTTTTTTTTCTCGTCAGCTTCTTTTTTAATTCCGTCCATAACGTCGCTAACACGAAATCTTTCGGGATAGTAATATCTCTCCATCTGCAGCCGATCGTAATCTAATATAGCTTGATACATCACTTAGCTATTTATGTCGTACGGGTCGCTTCGATGAGGACTGGCAACGATTGAGTGTATCCACCTTCTGATTTGATAGGCTCGACGCAGTGCGCAAAAATTTTTCTTCTCGAATTTCTTGATACCGTGGCTAGTGCACATCAAGACGTTAGGGAATTGCACAGAGAGTTCGTCAAACGAAGGCGCACTAAAATCTTCTAAATTTATGATTCTTCGAGCCACTACTTTTTCCAAAAACTTGGCTTTTGCCTGGCCACGCACGTATATACGGCGCGCGTCTTTCACCAAGTTGCACAGATTACGACGCAAACTCTTGAAGGAGATATCTCCGTCGTGCCACTCTAAACTGTGTACATCGAGAGTGCAGTAATTATTCGTCTGCTGCATGTCCACGGGTAATTCGGTAAAACTGCACGGCGCGCGAATGATCCAATGACCAACTATATGGCTCTGGAGCGATAAAACTCCGACTTCTTTGGGAATAAATTTTTTATTTATATCCCGAAGGCTTTGAATATCGATCACGTAGTCCGTCATGATGCTGTTGCTGCTCGAGTACGTTAAGTGCTGGCTGTTTCAAAAGGGATACTAACTGTATACTGTCAGCGCGCTCGCCTTATGAAGCGCGAATCGAAAAAAAAAAATTTGTTTGAGGCGCTGCGATTGAGTGTGCGTGCGCATCAAGCGCTAAAATCCGTTATGATTTGGCGGTTAGAGTCGATTTCCAGAACGTTGTCGTACTCTGCGTAAACGATACAGTTAATAGTAGTGAGAAGAGCCGTCTCAAATCTCACCTCTATGCGTATGCTACCCGAGCGCACGAGATTCCAATGTGTGGCACAGTGTGCCGATAAATCAGGAGTGAGATCGAAGGCCGTCAAAAACTTGCCTTTGTAATAGTTATAGCGATTGATGCCAAAACCTTCGTTGAGAAAATGCACGCCTGTGCCCGTGTAAAGAGTTTGAAAAGCGTCAATGTAGAGTTTGTCGAGACCCGTGAAACGTGGCTGCAAAGGTTTGCTTGGAATTTGTACACCGTCGACGTAGAGAGAAATATAATTTATAGAGAAGTGTTGAAAATTAAAAGGGTTTAATGCGCGGTTTCCGTTGAATGCTTTGTTTTCCACAAAGCCCAAGATTATTCTCTTCGGCAGCTGACCGTGTATAACGTTGTCGATCGAATCGCCCAATATTCCCGAGTGAAGAGTAAACGACTTAACTTCGACTCTCGTTATGGGATATTTAGCCGTGGTTTACGATAACGCTTGCGCATGAGCCAGTAAAACTCCAGGACTGATTTTTTTGATGCTGAGTTTGAATTTTCCATCGGCTGTCGCGTCCATCAGACAAAAAGCATCCTTACTCCTCACTAGACGTAAGCGCATTTCTACGCCATTAATCAGCATTTTATCCTGATTAAAGAGATCGTGATGCAAATGTCCAAAGTAATGCTCGCTACCTGCCGGCACGACTAATTCCAATAGTGCTTCGACATCGTCGCTAAGAGACGACACAGGTTTATAATGCAGGAAGCTGCTGCTTTCAATTGACGTTTGAGTGGCTGGTAGCGTGAAAAGATCCAGCTCGCTGGACATGCATTCCGTCGAGTGAGAATGTAAAAATGACATTTTTATCCCAAACTAAATACGCCTAGGACCAAAAATATCCGTAACACTTCTCAAACTCTGCTGCTGAGTACTTCTCTTTTTAGGCCTCTTCTTCGTTTTTCGCGTGACTCCCTTCTTCCGTCCTGACGTATGTTGTTTGCGTTTTTTGCTAGAGCCGGTTGTACTCGATGTACGCGTCTTTCTCAACTGACGCCTTCGATGCATTGCGCGTGATTTATAACCAGAACCTTTCATCATTTTTGCTATCTTTTCTCCGGCTTTTCTCTTCAATTTTTGTCCAGACTCTTTAGTACGATATTGGAACGCCTCCTTGAAATTCGAGCCGCTGCTTGCAACGTCGTCCAACACGTTGATGCCTGTGCGCACAGCCTCTTTGCCCACAGCTCTGGCACCGGAAGCGATGTACGGAAGAATTTTGCGAAATAAACCTCCGAGCCATGCACCTACACCTCGTCCGCGCTGATACGTTGAACCGGAATAGACGTTTCTCACTCCTCCACCGTCTACTTGCTCGTCGTAGTAGCGTATGTAGTGACTCATCGTGACATAGCGTTGCTCTCTCTCTCTCTCTCTCTCTCTCTCTCTCTCTCTCTCACTCTCTCTCTCTCTCTCTCTCTCTCTCTCTCTCTCTCTCTGACGATCGAGCGAAAACTGTGATGTAAAAGCGGAATATAATGAGCAGGTGCAAAATGTCTCACTATATTACTGGCGAATTTGTACTTTGCACTGTCCACGGAAACTATACGCAGTAGAGCAGCTTGAGTGTCGCCGACAGTGTGTGGCTCGCATACATCCGTGTACACGTAGAGCTGATCGAGTATAGCTCGGGAAAGCGATGCTGGTCTGTTTCCTAGCGCGTCGACACTGCCCATTGACGATGTGACAAAGGTGCCGTTTATTCGCCGAGTCTCGGAATCTTCGAAACCGAAAATACGGCAAATTTTTTCGTTAAACGTTATCTGATGCTGATCATCGCAGGCACACTTGCGCTGTAGCATGTAGTAGCCCTTTTGAAAGGGTGCAACTTCGAGACGCAGATGATCGTGAAAGGCGGCTGATTTATTTATTTCGTTGGTTAGTTGCTCGATCTTGTCGTAAATACCGAGCGGAAAAAATGCGTTTCCTGCTTTGCCTTTTTCGACTGTTTAAACGTGTAAAAGGCGTCCGATTCTTGAATGTGCACGACAGTGCTCGGCACGCGAATTTCGTCGAGCGCAACGGACAAATTCCCGCTGAGGCTGAGCTCGCGCGAGAGCTGCGTTGTAAAGCAGCTGATGGCGTTTTTGTTGTAGTACGTCATACTGCTGTTGCTAGGCAGAACTAGGTAAAAATCGTTCTAGTCCATTTTTAAATTTTTTGTACTTCAGAGGCTTTGATCCACGAGTTGAATTTGTCCGGATAGCCAGCCCACTTGACGAGTAGCTGCTTCTTCGAGCCACGACCCTTTGTACGAATTACGCGTTCTATTTTGAATTGCTCAGCAGCGTCCGACATGCATTTCTCGAGATAGAAAAAGCCGTCAATCTCCTCACAGTTCAAATCTTTCAGGATAAACGTTGGTAACTGCTCTCTGTTGGATATACGCTTAATCTTGAAAACTTCCTCGCTAAAATTTTTTTCGTATCCCTTCTCGAAAGTATTTTACGTGCGACTAATGCTTACGTAAGATCCGGGCTTGTATTTATTGATTACACCTGACGCCATCTTTTCGCGATTCTTGTAAGTCGATTGCAGACGAGCTCTTTTCGCTACATTTTCGCGCGCTTTTGCAGCATTGTAGATGCTCACGTCACAGGGGCGCATCTTTGTACCGCTGTGTTGCGTATGATTGTAAGCCTCGATGATTTTCTGCACCACGTCGATGTAACGTTGCGTCTTATTGTGCGAAAAGTATCGCCACATTCGTTCGCGTATAGTACGGTTTAGTCTTTCCACCACAGCCGCTTTGATATCGGGGTTTCGAACTGTACGGAATTTTATGTCACGTTTTTTTAAAAATTCCTGAAACGTCGAGCCTACAAACTCCTTACCCTTGTCGGATTGCAAGAGTCGCGGGACGCGACCGTTGCTGCGTTCGAGTATTCGTCCGAAGGCTGCGGTAACGTTGGCTGTAGTTTTATCGCGTAGAGGCTCCAGCCACGCGTGTTTACTCAATACATCCAGCACTACGAGTAGGTAACAGTATCCGTCGTTGTGCTCTTTGATCGTGGTTAATTGAAGCAAATCGCACTCCCATACGTCGTCAATGTTGCTCACGTTGTAACTTAATCGCGGAAATTTACGCTTAACGGGTCTGTAAAGAGTATATGCGTCTTAATTACTAAGCCACTCGTATATGCGTTCTTTCTCTCGCTTGTCAGCCGCGCTAAATAATTTGCCTTTTCGATTTACACGCACGAGATTGCGCGCACCCGCGTAACCAGCCTCGTGCGAGACATCGTAGTATTGCTGCTCGTACGACGCCATGCTTAAAAGTTTGCGAGACGTAGCCACTTGTTCTTTGCTCGATTTCTCGTCAAAGCAGGCGATGCCGATGATTCGCTGCAGCTGCTGCTGTTGCTAGAATTGTGTATTTCCATCAACGCGACGATGCTCTCTTTACTAGGCAGTCGTCGTTTCGCTGTATTATTCGGCTCTGTCAAATTTTTACCAATTTTCACTATTTCCGGGTTTCCAATCAGCTTTATCGGTGTGTTGACTGTCTTGATGAATTTGACGAAAGGTAAACGACCGATGGGACTTCCGACTGATCCAGTGTTTTTTTCCTGCGTGCGACAACGTCGCTAATCAGTTCTATAATGTTGGAATCTTGTATGGGCCGGCCGTCTATACTGACTCTGCCAGTGCTATCCCACTTGAGACGATCGCCGGCAACGGTTTTCCAGTGTTTCAGCAGAAGGCGCGTTTTTTGAGCGTAATTCTTGGGCACGCTGTCGAGTATAATTTCATCAGTCATTGGTGCCGACGTGGCCTCTATTTCGTCGACGACGCGCTCGTAATCGTGTTCAGCGTGACGTTCGGAATCTTTGAAAAACAGATATCGCCGCAGTACTTGTAAATAGTTTTGACATTTTTCACGCTCATCTGTAAATTTATTCGAATGTAGAATCGTGTGCATCTCGGAATCGAGTCTTGAGAGATTGTCGCCGCACGTTTGAACAGAGTTTTCACAGGACTCGTTTGGCGGTTGTGCTGCGGCTGCTGCTGGCTGCACGTTTTGCATGCTTGAAAACATATCTTCGTTTTTCTCGCACGATCCATTTTAGTCTTCCGTTGCTGCTGCTGCTGCTGACTTTGAATTGAATAACATTGAGACAAGAGCCCTGATAATAGGTGCGAGTAGAAGTGGCAAAAAAGCACCACCGTGCTGTAGGAGAACTCGTTTATTCTTCTGCCAATCGCTGACAGATTTCTTATTATTGCAAATAGTCAATTTTCTCAACACGTTTTTGTGCTTTTTGAGTTGTCGTTTATGCGAATCTTTGATTTTGATCACACCTTGCAAAATATTCAAAGCGCACTCGCATATGGAACGCACGAGTCTCTTGTCGGCTGTGCGTAAAAGAGCCATGCGTTGTTGGCCGTCCGTGTGACAAAGAGCGTTTAGTACAGCTACTCGTTTTCTGTTGAAGTGCTTGGTGTCGAGCGTAGCCACGACGGGTATACAACAGCCAGCCTGTTTCTTCTTCCTCGATGTTATTGGCGCCATAGCTTCTCGCCTACTGTCTATGCCGAGAGCTCTGCACGCCTATTTTGTATTTTCACTTTTTACCGAATTTCGGCACATAGGCGTACTGAATATCGTCGCTTGGGAATATACACGTGCGAACCCTATACTCGACCACGGCCGCTTGAGTTAGATCGAGAAAAAGATACTAGTGAGGTCCGCGCGTAGCGTCTATGTAAGCCTCCTGTACTCACGCGGGCCGCGTATCCACGTATACTCACGCGCTGGCCAGTTATACGCGTATATTAGCGGCCGCATCCGCGGACGAGCCGTCTTTACGCGTGCATGTACGGCTCGTCTTTAAGCGTGCGATGATGAGTGGGTAAAGGAGAGAGAGAGAGAGAGAGAGAGAGAGAGAGAGAGAGAGAGAGAGAGAGAGAGAGAGAGAGAGAAGGATATTATAATTACAAGAAACATTTTAAGATTTTTTTTTTTTATTATAAATATATTAAACATAACGCAGAACAATATTTATTACTTAAAAACTAGTACAAAAACGAAATTTTTAAATTTACTTTTTTTATTTACAAACAACTTACATACTATACTTAACTTTTGTAACCGTACGGGAGCGATAACCGGAGAGTAACATACCTACACTTTTTTAGAACTATGCTACACGATTTGACCTCTTCTCGCATGACAACAGTGTGGTCTGGCAATCTTTTAATAGAATTAAACTTAAGATTAATGCATTCGTTCTCTTCATCAGGCTCAAAATAATTTTCAATCATACCCTTAATGCTAGGATAATTTATTCTCAAAGAATTCGAGAAATTTAGCGATATACCCTTGACTTTACATTTTTCGGATACCTCGCCAGTTCTCGAATTCACGGTTCTGAAGCCATAAAATTTCGGACCGCCTGAGAGGAAGCTCGTGATAAACGTGCCTTCGTCGAGGTCGTCGGTCATATCGCCGAGCAACGAGCCTAACGGTGGCCTGTATTTTTGTGCGTTTAGATCTTTGTACACAAATATGCACGAATCAGTGTCGCAGTACAGCGTTCGCTTGCCGAGCTTCTCCAAATACGAATATAGTTTCAAGCGGGCCAGAGTTGTCGTGTAGGCTGCTATGACTACGTTCGTATATGGAGTAGACTCCACAGCATCGTCGATGTACTGCCAGCTCGCGTACATCACCTCCTCGTTGACCAGCAGGAGACTCAAGACCTCCTTATCTTCGGCCGTTAGAAGTTTAAGGAGGTCTTCGCGCTCCTTCACGATCACCGTCTGTTTTAAATTATCGCGCTGTCCGAACTTGCCCCAGAAAGAGTTCAGACAGAGCTTCGCAACAGTGCGCAGGCCAGGGTTTTTCGCGATTTTTTCCAGTTCGAGCGATATCCCCTCATTTTCGCGATACTCGCGAATGTAACACGCTTTTGATTCCGCGTCGACGCACCAAGCTGGAAATCCCGATGCTTCCTGCTTTAATCGCAAGAAAGTGTCGATGTAGCCAGAGAAAAGTCCTCCTTCACCTGTGAGCGGATCGAACTCGGTCATACTATACTGCCATATGACAAATATTTCAGTTATAGTGTAGCCGAGTTCAATGGCTTTTCGCAGCTCATCCGCCACCCAGGTTCCGCTGAACTCGTGCTGGCTCGCATCCGGGTGGCAACAATCGCTCTGTCGCATCTCTTCGCAGCATGTACGACACAGTGCGAAGAGAAGTTTACCGTGCATTCTTATCGTCAAAAGAGGCTGATACAATTTTCTCGGCGGTAAAACCTTACATTTTACCAGCCCATCTATGGCCGAAAAATTGTTGAGATTGCCACCCGTTAGCTCATCAGACTCCTCGCTGACGTAAACCTTCGGATGACTGAGCGGAAATCTGCCTCGTTTACAAATGTAAGGATACAGCGAGCATATATCTGTATACAGAATACGCTCGCCTGGCTTAGCATCGTAAACTGCGACGAAATTTTCGGTCCGTCCGCCGAAGAACGCGTCACGAGGATTAAGCGTTATTTTGCTGATGAGCGGATGCTCCGATACGTACTTGGCGATTTCGGGGTTTTCACGCTTTACTCTGTCAAACTCGCATTCCCAAATTTCGCGCGTCTCGTAACCGATTTTAGCGCGTGTACTCTCGAGCAACGCGTCGAAAGTACGACCCCAGGCATTCGACTTGTTGCGATTGTTTTTGAAACACTCAGGGCAGCCATGCGTATAGCAGCCCTGAAATTCAAAAACAATGGGTTTTTCGGCTGGAGTGGCAGATCGTAAGAATCCATTGACCAAAAATCCCTCGCGAAGCCGATATTCGCGCGCTCTGTCTGCATGCATGATTTCGCGACCGATCTCTCGCTCGCACTGTAGCAGCCACTCGACGGCTTTTTGCGAGTGCTTGTAGGCGCGGTTATACCCGCCCCTGAGGACTATTCCGATACTCTGTGGCTTTAAGAATTTTTTTCTATAGAGATGAGAGCACGCGGACGCGATTGTAGTAGCCACTACAAACGGGTCCGTGTCTCCGACCTCTAGAAAAATTTTTCTGAAAGCCACACATGCGCGACGCAGAATCGACACTTCCATGCGACAGTAGTCAGCGATTTCCTTGCGGAAATTAAACACTGCGTTCGCTGCACGCATCTCACTGTGCCACCGCAAGAACTGCTCGCGCTCGCTCGTCGACATAGTGTCGGGCGAAGAATATTGCGCATCTGGTATGGCGCCACTATATTCGGCGTTAGCCAACGTGTTGAAAAGGTGTGGAAAACAGCCTTTTTACGTAGTTTCACCTAAACCGAATGTAGCAGGCAAGGCGGCCAACTTCATTTGAAAATAGCTGAGACTATCGATGAACTTTGTGCGACCATACCGGATGCACAGTATTTTCTGACCATTCAGTATGATGCTTGGCGCGCAATTTATTTTACGTTCGACAAGCCGCCGTAAAACGAATTGTACATCGTACCCTCTTGCGATGCATATTATATTTTCAAAGTCCGTTTTGTCGCGTACTACAAGCTGTAGCAGCTGACCAACGGGATCTTCGGTAAATATATGTTCGCGCACACCGCACGAGGAACACCATTCTGCTACTGAAATGTCGTCAGTAGAACTTATTCAATCCGTGCAGACTTGCTGTGCAACGCAGACATTCGGGACGTGCATCTTGATGCTTTCATCGCCTCGATACGATGCTTCTTGCATCGTTTCCAGATCGTAGAAAACATAAAGATACTTTTTCGCTGAAGCATCATTTTTTATCGGCTGTATAAAACAGTGCTGATTATAGCCGTGTGTCGACTTGCAATGTCGACACCAATTTTTGCCGCACTCGTGTTTACCACGCTGCCGGTTCACGCTTTTGCAGCAGGTACCGCAAATCTGCAGCACATCGCACAACCGCTTGTTCTTCGTTTTGTACGATCCATCAGCCGAATGGTTGCGAAAACATACATCGCCGAAAAAATTGCGATTACACGATGCGCATTTTTGCAAAGCTTCGTTCTCGATACAGGGTTGCGAGACGAAACAGCGCGAACACAGCTGCCTATACTTGTAATCCTCGATATTACTGTAGCCGCGATTGCAAAAAGTACAGAAAAATTTTGCCTTCGCATCTCCAAAAATACTGACGATCACGTCGTAATGAAGCTCGGAGTAGAGCTAAAATATTATGGTTGTGCAGGTATCGCTACATCCTGGCACAATTTTACAGCTCGTTCATGTTGTAGCTGCCTACGACTGTCGCGGATAACGTTCCACTCGGCTCGCATCGCCGGGGTATCGTTCGCCTGGAGCGCGATTTTCGCCTCGCCTACGACGAGCGCTCTCGGCAGACAGAGATTGTCACGATTGCTGATCTGGATGATGGAGCGTTGAAAAAAGCTGTCGATGGTCAAGTTTTTCCGTCGAGAGCCACCTGCACCTACAGGCATCTCTACGACGGTGAGACAAATGGTAAATGACTCGTCGACTCGAAAATGTGCGTTACTCTGGATGAATCCAGACACGAGTCCAGACAGACCATAAATCGTCCCTAATCAGCGCGCTCGCGAGACGATACGAAAGCCCGGCCGATCCGTTGGCGAAATATTCGCTCGAGATTGAAACACCGACGCGATCGCTCCCGCTTCTGATTAGAGTTAGCAAATACTCGTAAATATCGCGTATTGCTAACTCAACCTAGCTGAGCATGTTGGTCCCACGCCGCGGTGTTTTAATCCATAGCGTCAGACGGCGAGCGTCTGTACGGAATTTCCGCACGCGATGCACCGTATTCGCAATTATTGCGAAGCGACGAAAACGCACATCGTCACGAGCTTCCTCCTCATCCTCCTCCTGATCCGAATCAGAAGCTGCTGCAGAACCGCCGCTTATTATACTATTATTCGGCGACGGTGCCTCTTCGCTTGAGGTATCGCCATCGTCGCCGCCGCCGCAGCCACCGCCTACCTGCGATATGCCGCTAGCTGTGCTCTCCTCGAAGATTGTGTGACCCGCATCGTAGAACCCAACCTCCTGCAGCATCGATAATGTTGGACTCAGCAGCACTGTTAAAGAGTCCGATGATACTGACGGCGATGATGGGCCCTCTTCCTCACTGCTGCTGCTGATGTTATCGTTCGTCGACTGTAAAGAACAGAGCCTTCATTCTTCTGCACGACTCTGGTAGATTCGAATGACGTTGCTGAATAAGTCAGCCATCTCGAAGGCAGTCATAGAAAATAATACGTCTTCTGAATTTTCAAGCATGTTGTTTAGCCAACGTATTTCCTGAGAACGACCGTTATTTACGATTCGCAGCGCAGAAGTTTGAAAAATCACAGCCGCGTCATTTTTCGGAACTGCCTCCGTACAGGGCTCCATGCCTTGATTCAGTCGGAGTCTGATAACTTAAAAAATTATTATTGTTATTAATAATAATTTTTTAAGAAAATTAAAGTTATTAAATAAAATGTAACTTACTTTCGTTGATGCGACGGTCGCAACTTCGTCAGCTGTCTCTTTCCGAGTCGCAAAGTTCTCGAAAACCTCGGCCCTCGTAGGACCAAACTCGGGAGCAGGCTCGTAGCGGAACGAGAGCAGAACCATTGCAGCTTCCATCGTTGGCTCGCTACCTCTCAGCGGTGCTAGAGCAAGTATCGAAGCTAAAAAACGTGCAATGGAGAAGCTGAACGGCCAGCTCGAGCGCTATCAGCAGAGAATGCTGGACATGTCAGCGCTGTTGCAGCAGAAACAGCAAGAAGCCGAGCTAAAGGCTTCTCTGGCTGTACAGTTTGTGCCGATCAACGTGAGGTGCAGAGTGTGCATCAAAATTTCTTCGGAGCACGACGTGTGGCAGCAGTGTTGGAGGTGCCTTCTCTTTCGCTGCTGGAAGTGCAACGGACAGCCCTGCCCGTGCATCCTGGATATGGATTCGCCGAGATCGCCTTCGCCTCCACTAGCAAACGACGAAAACGACGGCGCCGACAACAACATCCAAGGTACGCCACCGACAGCACCCCGCAACCGCAGCAGCGTACCTTTAGACTTTCATCGGATGCCTACTCCGCCGAAAGAATTGGTGCCTGGTTTTCTGCGAGGAGGGCCCACGCGTCAACTGCGCCAACAACGCGCCACTCGCAAGTGTAGGTGCATCGCTTGCTTCTGATTTAATGTGTGTATATGTGTGTGTGCGTGTACGTTCGTTTATTTGTATTGTAAACATTTTCTCATTCGACATGTAGTAGAGTAGTTATATATACACGCGTTTATTTCGATGCGAATCATTCGTCAGGCGACCGGCAAAGCAACAACTCTCGACCATGGGGCAGGAGCAGAGCAAAGAGCAGCAGAAAAAAGGTTCCACGTGGGAGGAGAGACAGCCTCTCGTAAGAAGAAAGGAGCCAAGAAAGCAGAATAATCAATCGTCGTTCTCAACCAACACTTTCTCGTAACCAGAGAAAAGTGGATATAATAATCTCTCAAAAAAATCCTCCTCCTCCTCCGCCTCCTCGTCACAGAATCAAAAATCATTTTCCTCAAACACCTTTTCGTACTCCGAAAAAGACGGCTAAAGCAAGCTAAAACGCTAATTGCGATAATACATATTTCAAAAAATAATCGGCCCTTTTCAGGGCCACCATATAAATTATATACGTGGAACAATCTCTCTCTTTACAGCGCAGAAAGGATCAGAGCTGACGCAAGGGCAATAAAAGCCAAACAACAGGTATACGGCAGGTAGACGGCGGCGGACGCGCGCGAGTATGGAGGGGGAGAGAGAAGCGGGTCCGGTACATCAGCGGCTGGAGCCACCGCGCCAGAGTTCAGAGGCTACTATAGTATAAAAGGAGAGGGGACGGGCTTGTATAGCGAGAGTCGAGCACGTGCGTTCTCCCTCGAGCTCGGGGCCGGTATGGAGTAGACAGCGAAAGAGAGAGAGAGAGAGAGAGAGAGAGAGAGAGAGAGAGAGATGTCGCGTCAGAGCTCAGGGGCTACTATAGCGTAAAAGGAGAGGGGCCGGGCTGGCATAGCGAGAGTCGCGCACGTGCGTTCTCCTCGAGCTCGGGGCCGGTATGGAGTAGGTAGTGAAAGAGAGGGCGAGAGAGTCACGCTCGGGTCGGCTTGGGTAAAAGGTTGGTATTGTATGCGTGATATAGCTTTTGTTTAAAAATTATTTATAATTATTTATAAATAAACAAAAGTTACCCATCGATGACAGACTGTTTATGACAGAGTAGCGGTCGTAAATCATGTTAATCTGATGGCATCGTATGCGTGATATAGCTTTTGTTAACTAATTATTTATAATTATTTAGAAATAAACAAAGTAGTTCACCCATCGAAGACACACTCTTACAGTAGCGGGCGTAAATCATGTTTATTGACCTTATCAGCTACTGTTGATATAAACATGGGCTTCCGTTTACAAATTATTTATAATTATTTATAAATAAACAAAGTATTGCACCCATCGATGACACATTCATACAGTAGCGGTCGTAAATCATGCTTATTGACCTTATCAGCTACTGTTGATATAAACATGGGCTTCCGTTTACAAATTATTTATAATTATTTATAAATAAACAAAGTATTGCACCCATCGATGACACACTCATACTATTGACCTTATCAGCTACTGTTTATATAAACATGGTGTTTGTTAACATAAACACCTGGCGCCAGCTACGGGAGCGGTGACGTCAGTTAGGCCACGCCCCTGTCTCTCTATAGTGGCCCATATACTACTCGCAGCCGAATCGCCTTCGGACAAAGAGCAGCGTGGGCTCGATTTGAGTAATCGCGCGCGGGCTTTGGGCCGAGGGAAGGGAGAGTCGCCGTACAGTCGGAGAGACGTCGCTGACGCAGCGGAGGTCTGCCTTATCGGCGGGCCGACGAGCCGGCCGCGAAGCCGGCGTCCGAATGTTGCAAGCCGAAGTCGAGTAAATAAACGAGTTAAACAATGACTTAGAGTTGGTGATTTCTGTTCCACACAGCGGAATCCTCGCGGAACTCCCTCCGAGATCTACAAAGAAAAATAATAGTGTCGAGGCTTCGGGACGGGGTCGAGACGCGAATTCTCACCCCAGATTGGCCACGTTACATGGGTAACATTTCCGCTCTAATTAGCATCAATCTAATGCTTTTCTTACTCTTTTCCAGCATCTCTTGTACTTTTTAAAGCTGCTTAACCTGAAGCATAATGACTTCTAAATGTTGGATGCGTTTGACACAACATTATCCATAGAGTCCAGCTCGTCTCAGATCTTCTCCATTGTTTTTTTCCTAGTTCTCACTCAGGATTCCGGATTGTATTTCAGATCTTGAGGGCTCCTTTTCCTGCTTTGTCTCTTTGCTCGGTTACATTATCTATGCTCGATAATAGTGTTCATCCCGGTATGTGTCCGACTTAGCGCGATCCCCGAACAAGTGATATACGTTGTATTTTATAGCAGTTTGTAAATTATTGTTCACAAACTGCTATAAAATACAACGTACTTTAGTTGTTATATGTGGTACAAAATATTGTGGATTGGTGTCTGTCATGGGCTAATAATAATTACTGCTTTGAGAATGTCAATGGTCAATTAGTCAGAAACCTCGTTATTGTTATTTCTTTATCCTAAGACCAACATAAATAAACAATCAATTCTTCATAATTTATTAATATAAAGTACAAAATGCTGCTGTTGCAACAATAAATAATATATATTCTGTCAAACTTTCAGGTGCCATATTTCATAAAGGGGATGAAGATTTAATCTTGGCGTTTGATGAAGCTCTAAGAGATCTAGATAATGAACAAAATAAAATATTTAACCTAAAAGCTGTTAAAAAAATTAATATTGAATTTGAAAGTTTTAAGGTTGCTACTGTTGGTATGTTAAGCATACAGTTATATGATTATTCTGTTTTTACCTTAACATTTCATAAAATTACTAAAATCATATTTTTGCTTCCTACAAAGACGAGTATAACACAATAATTAATGCGAAAAGTAGTATATCTTACACACTTTTCATAAAAAGTAGTACAACTAAGCTGCCCGCAGTCGAGAAAATCACAACTTAATACACTTCAAAAACATTGCTGCTCTTTCTAGTTTGAGAAGGTAAAAGTCGAGGAGCGCATAGATTAAACCCTAGGTGACGCGTTGGTATTCGCATTCGTTGTGCAGAAAAACTTTCTCACAATGTATAATTTGGAACGCTGTAGCTTGCTTGGGCTTACTTTGTGCTGCGTTTTACCCGGAATATTTCTCGGCACCTCGCGCCACCGAATCTTCCTGCAGCTAAGCCGTGATATTGCTTAGAGCGGGAGGGGTTCTTAGACAGCAGAGGAGGTGGAACAGAGGAAAAAATTATCCAGAACTCAAACGATTGATGTTGTGATGTTCTTATTTATTTAGGTCCTCATGATCACATTTATAGCATATTTTACCCAAAACATGAGATAAACCAAATTCTCATAAAAGCAACAGAGCTTTACAAACCACTAAAAATCTGACAAATTTTTGTCCCGAAGCTAAACTAATTCACCCCCATGCATAAGGTCGTACGAACTCCCCGGCACTTCTACTCATGAAGCGACCCTTCGGCTGAATTCGTGCATCGGGCGACGCTCTATCGCCTGTCCCCAGACGACTCATTCACAATTACCCGCCGCGTTCGACGCCCCGCTAACTAGTACCCAGAAATCCCGGACGTGGCCGACCCTTCCCAGACATACCTTACGTACCGAATAGACCCTGCCCGTGCCTCTGCTGCCCGCGACGGATAACCGCTGTTATCCTCGCTCGCGCCAGGTTATGGTGGGCAGCCGTCTAGGATACTTACAATATCACGCTTCTGACCGGCCGCGCAAGAATCTGCCTGCAACAAGCGACCGCTGTCGCTCTCGCTTGCACCAAGTCGTCGCTGGCACGCGCAGCTTATCTAATCCAACTAGCAAATATGCACTTTTCGCTTTACACTTCCCGAGCTTAACGACACTTAACCGCTATACACTTTGCCATTAAAACCTCTGAACTTTGTGATTTCCAACGATCAAAGACAAACCAAATTATTCACCATAGACAAACCTTAACTTTCGTATCAAACTAAGAGATAAATGAAATTTCGCTAACACAAAGACACCGGAAGACAAACCCGCGGAAAACCGCAATTCTACTTCTCGAATCGCGACACAAAGAAAATCAAAAACCGACACGGAACGAAAATGAAACTTTCTTTAAACCGTAGCCCGTTCAAGTCACCTCAACTAAGAGTTTCAGCGACATACCTGACCGCGAAGAAGATATAAGGAGGAGAAAAACTACTGACCTTTGTCTAAAAAGCGTTGAGGAACACGTCTGTCCTGAACCAGAGCTGGCAAGCAAGAGAGCGAGCGCTGCCTCTTGTTCAAACTCACGACCCGCGCCGGCGAGAACGGAGACCGCTGATTGGCATTCTTGCACCGTTGCTATTCGCGAATCCACGTACCTTCTATTACGCCCCGTCCGCGCTTGCTTTTCAATTTCGTTCAAACGCGTTCACACACACTCACATTTAATTATGTAGAATAAAAACGACAAGCCCTATAAATCACGCTTAATAATTTTTCATTCATTTTTCTACAGCTTCTATTTGGCCTCGCAGTTTCCTCATCGGCGATGGTACTCCGGGTTTTCTCCTCAGCAATACTTTCGTTCTCGGGTTGATCTGGCAACGCTGCGACTCCTGCTCCTCGTACCCTCTCGTTTTCTCTCCTATCTCTCTCTCTCTCTCTCTCTCTCTCTCTCTCTCTCTCTCTCTCTCTCTCTCTCTCCCGAACTCTAGGCTCGATTTAGATCTCCGCATGTATAGACTAGCTAGAGACAATGCTCACAAACAAGTCGAGTAAGCCAGGCTGAATTATTACTATTCACGCCTGTCAACCTTGACTAATGTTCCCGAGATCTAGAGAGAGCTTGAGAAACTTGGAATTTCTGCCAGCAAGGCCCCTTCACCATCTCGTTATAGCACAGATGAACTCAAAAAGCATTTCAGCTCGATCTCCAATGATGCGTTAGCTCCTGCAGTTGAGGAATATCTCCTCACCCTCGAAAGTCTTGACCTCCCGGATCATTTCGAGTTCAGCACCATAACGGAATCTGATGTGTTGGCTGCAGCATCGCACTTCGACACTCAGGCCAGGAGAAGCGACGGAATATCCCAGGTTGTCATCTCAAAGACATTACCAGTTCTCGCTCCCCTACTAAGACATATTTTCAACCTGTCTCTGAGCGAATCCTGTTTCCCATCTACCTGGAAATTGTCGCTTGTGCGTGCACTCAACAAAGTCTGTTCACCAATAGCCCTGACTGACTACCGTCCGATTTCACTTCGCTGCTTTCTTTCCAAGGCCCTGGAGTGGCTGGTGCACAAGCAAGTCTCACAATACCTTAAATCTAGACTCTTCCTAGACAGTTTTCAAACAGGCTTCCGCACTGGCCACAGCACTCAGTCTGGCCTAATTAAGCTAACTGATGATGTCAGGGTCGGGATAAACAAAAAGAAAGTGACACTTCTCCTGCTCTTTGACTTTAGCAGATCGAAGGAAAGCCGGGTATTCCAGAATACTTAATGTGTAGCGTACAACAGGGCACCCTGCCGCCTATTTTTGTTGTTGTAATATTCCGTCCACCAGGTAGCTCTCTCGAAAGCTCAGGCTTTATAGATGATCTGCGAAACCATTCGGCAGGGTATGATCGTAGGATAGTGATGGGAGATCTGAACGCTAACATGTTATCGGCCTCACGTGATGCCGAGTTTTTCCGAGAGCTCGCCTGTAAAATGAATTTAAAGTTGGTAGATCATGGTGCAACACACCATATCGGTGATTCGCACACGTGGATTGATGTAATCTATACTGACGACGACAATGTAGTGCTGAATGCAAACAATTCGCTGGCGACATTCCCAAGCAAGCATAATATTATTGATGTTGAGATTAACTTTCAAACTGTAGAACCCCCTACTCTCAACAGTTTTACGTACACGGATTTTAAGTCGATTAATACGGGGGAACTCCTGACCCTTCTTGCTTCTTGTGAATGGTCGACAGTGAATTGTCCGGACAGCGGAGTTGACACCCGACTCGAACATCTGAGTCGTAACATCATGAGTGTCATTGACGAACTTGCTCCACTAAAAGAATACAAACCGAAGAAAACAGGTCTTCCTCCTTGGGTTGACATAGAGCTCAAAGACCTTTATAACCATCGAGATGCATTGAAAAGACGGCATAAACAAGCACGACACGATACATGACGACGAGACGAACTGTGGACGGAATATCAGTCTCTCAGGGCTGAGGCTGAAGAACGCACTGTCCAAGCGCGAGAGACTTTTATACAAAACAGAATTTTCGATGCACTTAATAATAATAAAAATATATGGGGCAAATTTCGTTATTTTGGTCTTGTTTCGAAAGCAAAAAACGACTCGCACGGTTTTACTCCGGATGAACTGAATGCTCACTTCGCTGGTGTGTCCATATCCGATCTCGAGCGTGGGGCAGATCTGAGTGATATCGTGTTGGAAGCCAGCGAAGGTGGCTTAACTTTTCGTGAAGTTACCTTCTCGGATTTTGTGCTGGCAGTCGCTCATTTCTCGTCATAGGCAAAGAGTGAGGATGGGATACCCCAGAGTGTCATCGCGAGGTCTCTGCCAGTTCTTGGCCACCATCTTGTAGCTTTGTTCAATGCTTCATTATCAAGTGGAGTCTTTCCTGGGGCCTGGAAGGGGGCTCGTTTAGTGCCTCTCAAGAAGAAAGCAATTCCATCAGCTGTCACGGACTTTCGTCCAATAGCACTACTGAGCGTCCTTTCTAGGGTCCTGGAAAAGATCGTGCATGACCAGATCTCAGAACATCTGGAGTCACAGAAAATTCTCGACCCATTTCAAACCGGTTTTCGGAGCAACAATGCAACGCAGATAGCACTACTGAAGCTGACGGAAGACATAAGGACAGGGATTGACAATGACAAACAACTACTGACCATCTTACTGCTTTTTGACTTTAGCAAGGCATTTGATACGATATCTACCTCCAAGCTACTTCGTAAACTGATCGGGATAGGCTTCTCTAGGTCAGTAGTCCTGTGGGTCAAGTCATTCATTACAGGACGTAACCAGCGAGTGGTTACGACATCTAACGTCGAATCAGGTTGGCTAACTACCAACCTTGGCATCCCACAGGGCTCTATTCTGGGATCTCTCCTGTTCAGTCTTCACATAAATGATCTCAAAGACGTACTGACTGACTTCAAGAGATCTGAGAGACCAGAAGACCTATTGACGAATAGTGTTGCGCACTTGCTATACGCGGACAACAATGCTCTGCATCTTAATACTGGCAAGACTAAAGCAACAATTTTCGAATCGGATTATAACATTAATCAGCTACAGGGGTTGAACCTGCCTGGTGTTGAAGTGCAGATAGGCGTCTTTGTCCCATTTGTCGATACGGTAACTAACCTCGGTGTGGACATGGACTCTAAATTAACGTGGAAGGCGCAAGTTGATGCTGTTAGCCGAAAGGTTAATAGAGCCCTTTATGGACTAAGGTCTTTTCTTTCATGTACCACAGAGGTGTTGCGTAAGCAGCTGGCAGTAGCTCTTGCTGTCTCTCACCTTGATTACTGCTCTGTAGTGTACCTTGATGTGTCAGGGGAGCTCCAGACACGACTACAGAGATTGCAGAATGCATGTGTGCGCTACATATGTGTTGCTGGGAGGCGCGAGCATATTACTCTCTACAGGAAGAAACTGGGCTGGTTGGATACTAGGGAAAGAAGGGCGTACTTTTGCGGCGGTGTTAGTGTATAAAGCTTATTGTATGGTGCAGCCGCCGTACCTCGTGGTCCTTTAAAAAAAAAAAAAAAACAGTACAGGACTTCCAGTAGGGTGTCCAGGGATATTTCGGTTCCGGGATCGCGAACTGAAACGGGACTGCATTCATTTGCAGTATACAGAGCGAATCTATGGAATTCCCTCCCGCAGGGTATGAGGACCCAGTGCCTTCGCCAGTGGCTAGATTCAAGCGAGCGTTGCATGAACATCTGAAGCGCAATAATCTGTGACACGGTACTTATGTACCTGCAATCATATATACTGTTGACTGTCATTGTAATTGTAATGACTGTGACTGTAACTGTAATGACGCGAAGGAATAAGTAATAAAATGTGATAATAGTATTATTAAAAGAAAGAATATGCTAGCATTGTACAAACTGTAATAGGACTGATGTGTTATTAAATGCTAATTCTATGTATATTATGCAGCTATTTAAATGCTAATTCTATGTATATTATGTTTTTTCGTTATGAAAATAAAACTTATTCCTATTCTATTCTATTCTTTTTCCGATCATTGACTACTGTTCTCTTGTATACTGTGACCTGACGCAGGAACTCAACTTAAAACTACAGAGGCTCGTGAACACATAAATTCGGTACATCTATGGTGGCTATAGTATAGTGGCTAACCACTGCCGAACGCAGATAGTACTTCACAGTTTGATTCCTACGTAAAATGTTTAACTCGGTCGTAGCATCATACGTACTGGCATTTTTTGACTTCCACGTCACACTCCGGCCTGTGAGGGGCGAGGTGACACCTCTGGAAATTCCTGCATTTGCGACGGAGACGCTAAGTAACTCGTTCCATATCAGTGCTTTATACCTATGGAAAAACCTGCCATCACAGATCAGAAACACTTTATCCACCGTCACTTTCAAAATACTTGCTAAGGATCAGTTATTTCAACTCGAAAACACATAATCTACTTTCGCGCTCATTTCACTTTCACTATCGCCTCACTCTCTCGCTATACATACATTAACCATGCCTCAATCTATTATCTATTGTATTGTTTTATTCTTTTCTCATCTGCAACTCTGTAAACTTATAATCGTACAATATATTGTACGCAAAATAAAACTAATCTAATATAATCTCTCTCTCTCTCTCTCTCTCTCTCTCTCTCTCTCTCTCTCTCTCTCCTTCGTGCACCTACTGCGGTTCTCGGTACCACTCTCGCTTAGGAGTTATGGTAAAGAAAAAGCACACATAAATATAAAATCTCACTCTATACTTTCATATTTTTCGGCCTCGGGACGCCCCGCTGCCAGCCTGGCCTAGGACTCGCGCTGCTTGGAACGCTGCAATTTCTTGCAATGTCATAACTCACCCATCCGTGGAGAGACGACAACCAGCAGATAATTCTCCTCACCCTGCGGTCAGGGCACCTTAAAGAGCGACGGGTCACGACTAAGCGTCATTAGGTCGTGCACTATCATTTATACAATCTCATCTATACTGACAAGGAATACTTATTTTATTCTTACAAATTTAACCTTCAATTTTCTAGTGAACTTAAAAATTTTAATGTAAGTTTTAGATAATAAATAGGGCAAGTTCATATAAGTTATCACAGAAACCTGGAACGCAAGTAGTCCTCAAAGTAGTCATCACCTTGATTGTTAAATCCGGGAGTTATGATAAATTGATGTAAATATTAACTAGCAGAGAGTTATTTCCTCTATTTAGTAAAAAAAATATAAACCTTATCCTCCAATATAAAACTTATCCAAGTAATATCTATATCTTTGATTTTAGTACTTTGGCAAAGTCTTGATACCTATGGCACATTTGGTATAAGAGAAAAAAATTTTTTTTCATAAACTAGATCAAATGAGAAGGTGTCTTGACGAGTGGCTATAGCATCAAGGAATACTTAATTTAAAGTGCCATTATAATTGGCGGTTATAGCTTAGCGACCCTGTCTTATGTTTCTCCTGCAAAGAAAAAAACCGCTGCCAATTCTTTGGCACGTAGCTTCCTTCAACATTATGTACCGCTTTAATATATAAATTGTTTTTACTTCATATATAATTTTATAAAGTTTTTGTACTTTTTCGTGTGATAGATAAAATTATTTCAAATCAATTATATACGTAATTATAATTTTTGCAATTTTGTTATACACACGCGACCTACCTCAATTGATACTTCTAAACGAATCATTGAAAACCTCTTTCTGCACATCTCTTTTTCGAATTTGATGTCGCTCTGAAAATCGTAGAGTATATAAATTAATAAAAAACATTAACCCATTACAAACCAGGCAAAACCTAGCAGGGATATCGAGAAACGAACTGTGTCATCCTTTGCATAACAAAAAAAAATACCCGTGTTTTTTTTTGTCGATCACAATTGTTTATAACAAATTATTTAAACTATCTGCCTTTCTTTTTTTAGCAATTTTTTTATGACGGGTATTTTTTTTTTTGTTATGTAAAGGATGACACAGTTCGTTTCTCGATATCCCTGCTAGGTTTTGCCTGGTTTGTAATGGGTTAATGTTTTTTATTAATTTATATACTCTACGATTTCCAGAGCGACATCAAATTCGAAAAAGAGATGTGCAGAAAGAGGTTTTCAATGATTTCGGAGTTAGAGTGGACCAAGTATTACAATGCCATGGAACAACAAATACTGGAAATATAGCTCGTAGATGTTTTGAGGATCCGAAAAAATTTGCAAGGTCATTGGAAATTAATGAAGATTTGGTTCAAAATATTGTAACTATATTAACTTAAAGTCCCGGATATACGCTTCTTAGTATAATAGGTCGAAATAGATGCATTTTTAGGTTATGTAGGTAAACAAAATTATTCATTAATTTAAAAAATAGTATATGATTGTCTCAAAAATTCCCAATTATTTTAAAATGGATTTTTATGGCATATCAATGCATTAACAATTAGCTAAAAAACCGTTTTCTTAAAATTTCGTACTGTTCATAGGTGCCCTGGCTCGACAGAAAACAATATTCTGATATTTTTCCTTATATCTGAGAAGTACAACCTTCATTTAAAAAAAAAATTAGGTCCCTAGCACTTTCCTGAGAGGCGCAATTTGATTTTGACAATACTTTTCCTGAAATCGCCCATAGTGCGCCACCTGTATCGGCTGTCTTACGGAGCGCAGGGCCGACTTGAACGCCCTGTCGAGGTAAAATGTCGCTACTGCTGTGCCAACGTGTCTTGTCGTCTCCTCGCATCTCTCACTCACGAGACGGTGACGTTCGTTGTCCTTTTCATCCATCGCAGCCACTGCTCCTCTCTCGTCGTTCACTCAAAAAGATACGTTCACTCTCTCATTAACACAGGTAGCCTTGAGACGCTGTCTTTGCCGTGTGACTAGCAGAAGATAGTGAAAGGGCTGAGAGACAGCATCGCTATAGGCTTCTTGCAAAAATGTCGGATCTTCGGGATGGAGCTGTTGAGCGAGATGCCGTATTTGCGAGTGATCGCAAGGATTCTTAAAAATAACTATGTATTTTGAGTTAAATGATATTTCTCGGTGACTCTGACTAAAGTGGTTTTGCAAGAGGAAGAAAATACTTAAATTAAAAATGATAACTGACCTTGAAAAGTAGATTGACTACACTCGCACTGAACGACTCGCGCATCAGATTGTCAGAATCAAGAGTTTTGGTCGCTCGGGATCTCTACTGTAGTCCTCTATCTTTGGCAATCCCTCGTGAAATCCAATACTGCCAGCAAATTCCTTATAAGCCGGCTGCCATTCCGTATGGTAGAGTAATATACGCTCAAACTGTGTATCGCTTATCTGTGCGATGTATTTGAGAAAATTGCTGACAAACCGGTCTTGCCATACTAGGTGGGACCGCAAATCATACATGTCCAGGGATGTCTCCAACGTACTTCCATAGTTACAATGATAATGATGATGCTGATGATGATGATGATGATGAAGCGAGTCAAACGACCCTCGAAATGCTCTTTAGGAGATTTATAACACGTTAGGGGCGAGGGAGAGTCACAAACGCGCGGGGCAGAGTCTCCTTCTAGCGCGCATGCGCGAGCGATCGTTGAACTTGTCGAAAGTCATTAGGCTATCTATATGGGAAGCTCGTTTGTGCGCGCGTGCGTGCGCGTACACTGCAAGGTTTTCGGAAGGTTAGCCAGAGCGTTTTCAGACAGCCTAATTGCACACAAGCCAGTATGCTCTGGCTTCTTGTGAAGGATAGATCTAAGCGCAGCGAAGAAGAAAAAGAAGAAAAAGAAGCACGAGTAAGAGTAGGATGAGGAGCAGAAGAAGAGGAAAAAATCGATATATACAGGCATTGAATTATAAAATGCCACGTTCAGGATTACATTATTTTTTTATTCATTAAATTCGTCTACGTTTCGTACCCGTATGAGTAGCTCTTAATGTTAGCTATAAAATTACGCTTAGAATAGACAGGCTAAAGCATACAATCATTGGCGGTATTTCACCTCTCACAAGTTTACGCACACATTCAAAATTAATTTTTTCGCTTGTGAATGCATTTAATTGAATACCTTCGATTTTTCATACACACGATTCACAGCCGTCGGATGCCCGGTTCTTATAGGCGTAAAATTTCGGACCTCTGGAGACAAAGAAACTGATGTGTGTGCCCGTAGCCTACCAGCAAATTCGTAAGCTGACCTGAAAATGGCTCCGTCGATGGCTCATACCCATTATCATTATCACCGTTCTCTTGACTTACGTACACGATTCTTCTATCAGTGTTTTGCTGCCCAACAATTATTGCACACATATAGATTGCATTCTTTACAATAGATCCTTGTTCTTATCTGACATTTTTCAATTGAACACCTTCTCAATAGGCCGCTACTAGATCGTTTATGAAATGTTTTACTTGTTTGACCTTTTTGAATATAATATTTAGCAATCGAAATAGTTAACTCTTTTATTCCAACTTTTTTCTTTCCATCACGTGTGGCATTGAAAATTACGTGGGCATTTGTAATGGATACCTGTATAAATCTTATAAAAACGACCCATGTCCATTTTTTGGAACGTATACTTGGAAGTACATTATTGCAGTGTCCATCATACACGTCAACACTGCCCATAAATTTGTTGTACAAATGAAAAGCTTGCAGAAAAGGTATATCAATTTTGGATCGAGCCTCTGAACTATATCTTTTCGAAGTTGATATTGGACTTACACCTGCAGCAGTTGAAACTATGGAAACGGGCTTCGAATCCATAATAGTGATGAAATTTATGCCACTATTTTGATAATGTTTTACAATATAAGTACCTCGTGGAGCTTTCTTTTCAACTATATTCTTTTCTTTGACTCGATTGTCTCTTATAGTGCCAGTGCATTTCAAACGTAAGAGCATCAAATTTTGCGTAGGAATAGAGTTATCTCATTATTTTTTTAGTCCGATAACATAATAAATAAACACACAAGTTAGTAAAAATTCTGATCACCTCGGCGTTAATGGGTTAAGATGATATGTAACAGGATTCGTTGCAGCAACTCTAATAATAGTGAAAATCTCAGTTGACCAGTTAGGCCTTTCTTGAAAACTTGCTTCACTTTGCTCAAACGTACCTTATCACCAATTTTAAACTTAGGCTTCTTCTTCATTGATCTAGGCCCATGTATAAATTTTTTGAGAATCTGTGATTGAGAGTCACTTCATTAGGCTTCATTCCAATAGTTCGATGCTTTGTATCGTTGTACTTTGCAATCAAATCAGGTAGAATATTAAACCATTTATAGTTACCTTGCAAACTAAATTGAATCCACATCTTAGTCTTAAGTGTGCGATTGAAACGTTCACATATCGAAGCTTTTAAATTACTATACGTTGAGTACAGGTTGATCTTAAACCGTTTCATGAGAGCTTGAAAGTTGGTATTATAAAACTCTTTGCCTTTACCTATATGCAGATTTTTAGGTACTCGACCTTGACGAAGTACAGACTTCATTGCTACTGCAACTTCTTCTCCGGTCTTTTTCTTTAAGGGACAGCCCATGCAAACTTGAAAAATACATCAATGACTGTTAACATATATCTGAAACTCCTATTTTCTTTAGCATAAGGTTGCATCTCCACTAAATCAGCTTGCCAAGTTTCATCTAATCCTCGAACGTCAAAACTGCGACGAGGATAATTCCGTCGAGCTGGTTTGTAAAGTTCTTCAACTACTACGTTTTTATGTTGCATGTTAAACGTTTGCAGAATGAATGTTGCTTGTGATCTGTGACACAGATTCTTTTATAGCATTGATTTCTAGCTTGTAGGTAAGTAATTTTAAATCAAATTGCTCTCTGTATGCTTCCAAAAGAGAATCTAAATTGTTTAAGTCTCTTTCTTGTCGGGATAATAAAACTAGAATTTTTTGGTTTTCCATTTGAAGTTGAAACAAACTGACAGCCTCATCTATGTTTTGAGCATCTGCCACGTTGCATAACCTCTTTTTATCCATGTCGTATTGACCATCTGTTATGATTTTGAATCCGAAACCGGGAGGACCACGACTTCCTCACTCTTTTTCAAATTACGTCCGAACACGTCGACACTCATTTTGATAATGATATTTGTAAATGAAACAGCTCAGTATATATATCCTCCTTCGCAAAGTTCTTCAATGATTGAGTGGATTTCGTTGATATGACTAGGATTGCCAGCTGATTGTTCAGCTATCAGTAAGCGTAAACGATCAACTAGTTCATTTGGGTCGTCCCAGTACACATAATCCATTCGAGTATCTCTTCTAGCAATTTTATAACGTGGTAATCCTTTTCCACTTGTTCCACTAAACATAGGATTGGTAATGTCAGTATATTTTTTACTTATATGAACACGAATTGGTGGTGTACCCATATATTGTTTTTTATGAGCATTTGTCGCTTCCAGAATACTTTGATAATTCTGCAAATCACTTTGATCATAAATTTTGGGTTGTTTTGCAATCAGCAATTCCATCAAACCAGCTATTTTTGGATATCTTCCATCTTTTACTTTGATGCTTCGATTTTCAAACACTATTGATGAGTCACCTAACATCCATTCTGAACCTTCTTTTCGAACTCCATAAATTTTATCATGATCCTGCCGATGCTTCAACATAGTCATATACTTGTCAGCTACGTTACTGGACTCATTAATTACTCCTCTACGAATTTTCGTATCATTCAAATCATCATCGTCCTCACTAACTACAGTTTCAAACTCAGATTTATTATAAGGTTCAATTGTATCATCATCAAAACTGTCATTGGAACTTTCATTTTTGACCATTTCATCCTTAACCTTTTTTTTTATTGCTCTACTACGTTTAGATACTTCAGATTTTTCAACTGCTTTAACTAGTTTCTCGAGAGGATCAACAATAGGTTTAAAACTTTCTCCTATTGACTGTTCAAATTTATCTTTTCCAAATTTCAACAGACTATATTGCGTTTTACAGCATTTTGCGCTTTCACAAGCTGATGAAGGATATTCTTTTGTCTCTGAATATTAGCCATGTTGATACTTTAACAGTCAAAAACAGACTAATGAATGTCGACTAAGTGTATCTTATATTTATAGCAAAAGTGTCAAAACCCTTTCGATATCTACCATTGTTGATAGCACTATCTTTGTTAATCAGTAAGAATCCATGTTTATCATCCATCCAACATATTGAGCATAATTCTCGAAACTGCGAATACGACATGTCCGAGTTGACATGATCGTTGTATAAGTGTTTGAGATTCATGTCATCTTGTCGGAAAACTACCAAGAGATTGACATTATCTCTCACAAGATGTTTCGAAACTTGTGCATAAGACTGACGTAGATAGAAACAATCAACTTTCTTATGCCCCCCATACAGTAGTATGCTCTAACATTGTTTTGTTTTTCGCAGGCTATATGATCGAAAATCATGATAGAATTCTGAAGTGCATTCTCAGGAGCTATGACATCATCGTTTTCACTGAATGCAAAGTACAGTATACCATTCAATGGTTCGAGGAGATCTTTTAAAAATTTGTACTTGGACTGATTAAGCGATTTGGAGTAGACGTAAACATTTTCAAACCTAACTCCATTTGGATGTGTTATGAGAGCTAGCAAACTGTTAGTTTTACCACAATTAGAGGGTCCACAAAATACTGCTCGAATACTATCTGGAAGTAAATCACCATGTCGTTTGTTTTTCTTCTTCGGCTCTGCAATAGTATCAAAGTTTACTACCGGAAGCTTAACAGACTGTTTCTTAAACATGTTTACATATAGAGAACTGTTGAACAACTGTTGTGAGACTATAAATAGAGCTGGTATTTATACTTTCGGTATTAGTTATCACTTAACCTTTAAAGTGAAATGATCGTTTACAAACGTCGGGGACGAGGTCTTGTTAATCGATTGCTTAATAATCTTCCAGTTGAACTTCATCTACCGCGTTATCAATACTGTGGACTAGGCACTAAACTTACTAAACGATTAGCACGTGGTGATCCAGGTATTAATCCATTAGACGTTGTCTGCAAGGAACACGATATAGTATATTCTCAGAATCGAGAAAACATTGCAGTTAGGAACTCTGCTGATAGAGTCCTCGCCGATAAAGCTCGACAAAGAGTTGTCTCAAAAGACTCAGGAGTGAAAGAAAAAGCAGCTGCTTTTGCTATCACAAGTGTCATGAAGTTAAAGTCTAAATTTGTAATGGGAGTTCCATTCAAGAAGATAGTGAAAGCTGCGTCAAAGTCAATCGTTCCTAGCAAATCTGCTCGCAAGTCATCCTCTCGGCATTGAAGGGGGCTCGAATATTGGTCCTGGCACACATTGGGTAGCATATCGAAAGAGAGGTAGCGATGTTGTATATTTTGATAGCTTCGGCGACCTTCAACCACCTCTAGATTTCATGTTGTATTTGAGTGTTGATCGAATAAAGTACAACGCTGAACGATATCAGGACTATGATACATTGAATTGCGGTCATCTTTGTCTAAGTGCAACATTACTATTGGTGCCTACTTAAACGGAAAAAAGTGCATACTATACACGAATTCTTTCCAGCAGTACCACCAGGCTACAAGATTATCGAAGTTCCATCTCAAGTTATTTATCTTCCAATCACTGTAAAAACCTTAGATCATATTCAAATTCGTATAGTCGATCAAGACGAAAATTTAGTTAACTTTCGTGGAGAAGTAATAACAATCAGATTACATTTGAAGCAAGCGTGATGGGCATCGTTTACGATCGAGGGTATATAAGGAATAAAAAATGTCGAAGAACCATCAGTCGTCCACGAACTTCAAGAACGCTAACACGACAAAACATTCAGTTTCTAAAAAACATAGGCTTAAGAGTTGGTGGAAAGTAACGTGTGTATTCTTCTGCTGTCTAAATGGAAGAAATTCTAAATATACAGTCACCCGTGACATTCGATGAGTCAATATCTCATTATGAGATTTACGCTCATCAACCCTACAACGCTTCATCTTCCAATAATAGTGAAGAAATTTGTATCGCGGTACAGCATCAAGACTTGTGTCTTTTGCCAGCAGCTAGTTCGATTCATATATGTGGTAGGCTAACCAAAGCTAATGGTACTCTCGTGAAAAATACAAAGTTGGTAAACAACGCTGTCTGCCATATGTTTCAAGAAATACGATATGAGATAAATGCTATAGAGATCGATAAATGTAAAAATGTCGATTTAACTACTATCATGAAAGGTTGGGTATCGATTAATCCCAGTCAAAGTCTAATCATACAAAATGCCGGTTGGCTCGATCTTGAGGAGAAAGAGAATTTGATGAATAGTGAAGGATACTTTGATATATCTATACCTCTAAGTATGATCCTAGGCTTTACTGAAAACTATCGTAAGATAGTCGTTAACGTGAAGCATGAACTTATTCTTACTCGATTGAGAAATGATCTGAATTCCGTGATACAGACAACTACGAAGGTCGCAACTGCAACTGCTGCAGCAGAGTGCGAGGATTTTAAGATTGAGTTGATGAAAATTGAGTGGCTTATGCCATATATAGTATTATCAAATCAGCATAAAATTCGACTGCTCAATCATATTCAGAAGAGTAAATCGATTGATATGAGTTTTCGCAGTTGGGAATTGTACGAATATCCATTGCTTCCCACTACACCGAGACATGTTTGGACAGTCAAAATGTCCAATCAGTTGGAAAAGCCACGCTTCGTTATTCTGGGCTTCCAGACGAATCAAAAGGGAGTGAGAGAAATAAATTCTAGTCGTTTTGATCACTGCAATATCAGTAATGTTAAACTTTTCCTGAATTCACAGTACTATCCTTATGGAAATCTACATTTGGATATTGAACGCAATCAGTATGCTATGCTCTACGACATGTATGCCAACTTTCAACGTGCATACTATGACAAGAGTATTGAGCCTATACTGAAAATGCAACATTTCATCAGCTATCTATCCCTCATAGTCATTGATTGTTTAAAGCAAAACGAAGCTTTTAAAAACGCTTCAGTTGATGTTCGGCTGGAATTTGAATCTAAAGATAATTTTCCCGCTGGAACATTAGCTTATTGTTTAATTATACATGATCGTATAGTTCAGTATAATTCCGCAAATGGCGTTGTTCACAAACTCGTTTGAGAGTATAAAAGAACGCTCGCTACTAGTCAGAGTGAATCATTTCGAGATGGAGTACTAGTAGATATGCAAGGCTTCAAGCAACAGGGCAATGACTTTATCCTCAAGGAAATGTCTATAGTTTCTCTGAGAGACCATAGCGAGCCTCTTGTACTGCTTTTCAAAGAACCTTTTGGCTGGCGTCGGCTCACAGATAAATATAAACGAGAGAACACCTGGTTAGAGCATCATCATCATGGTATACCCTGGACAGCTGGAGAAATGGAATATACTGAAATTGGGAAGATTCTTCGAGAAGCATTACATGATTCTACTACCGTGCTAGTCATGGGATCTCTGAAGAAGAAATGGTGGGAACGTTTCAAGTTTAACGTTATTGATATTGCCGAAGTGGGCTATCCATCACTAGACAAGATTAAACTTGTAACTGTTTGTCCTCATCATAATGGTACATATAGAGTCAGCTGTGATCTTCACAATGTGAGACTTATGAAGAAATACATGCAAGAACGGTGTATTCCCTTAGAAAAAGATATGGAGTGGGAGTAAGATCCTATAAATATGAGACGCCTTTTGTTTCTTACATCATTCATACCTTGCATGTATACCAGGGATATTCTAAGTCTGCTGATAAGCTGGGATAGTCTCAAAGTAGAGAATGCGATCGTAAAACGATTCATTCAAAACAGCATATATTGAAAATCATTCGTAGATGTATCTTTGTT
>QLSS01000430.1:0-17560 GCA_024372645.1 Trichomalopsis sarcophagae
CGGGTTCGCCACACGAGTTTAATTCGGGAGAGGAAAGCAAGCGTTTTTTTAGTTGTGTGGCCGACATATTTAAGTCCAATAATTTAATTAATGAAAAAAATAAGCAATTGCCCGGGGGAGAGTTGGGAATGTCGTCGGATCGTACTAGTAGTGCGTGCGGCTTTACGGCTCGGTGCATCTTTTTTTTCGGATGTAGCTTTGTACCAGTACGTTTCCCGAGCTTGCTGAAGAATTTTCGTCGGAGGGCTGGTGAGCACGTTCGTAGTTTCTTGATATGCCATCGAAATCTTCGAAAGGCCCTTCGCAATCGCTTGCATCGCCGGCCTCGTTTTTATCGTTTGAAACGATGTCTTTGGCTTCGCGGCTCGGAGACAGCGGAGTTAATTGTGCTAGAGTTGCGTTAACGTGACTCGACCGGGTAGGATTACATCCACCTCACAATCTACTTATGGCGTGGCATAAGTAGAATCCGTCCAACTCATTCAAAACGGCTAGTATATCATTTTTGATACAGAATAGCGTGCTGTCGTCGCGCTTCTTTTTCCGAGCTTCCGATGAGCTTTTTTCCTTCCTGCCTTTATTTCCTACTGCGCGCGTACGGAAAATTCTTCCCGGCGGCGCGTTCGCTTCTTCGTCTGGTTCTAGCTGGTTTTGTTTTTCAGCTCGCGTGTACAATTCTTTGCACGGTAATTCTGGGTTTTCGTCATTCGGACCGAGCACTGGATTGCGCGATAATGCGTCGGCGTTCGCGTTTTTACTTCCGGGTCGGTATATTATGTCGAATTCATATCCTATGAGAGCGGCTTTTAGCCGATTGAAGCGTAGGTCGGGTTTCTTTGTATTGTGAAAATGTTTTAGGGCCTCGTGGTCCGTTACGATTTTAAATTTTCTACCGTATAAATAATATCTAAATTTTTCTTTCGCGAAAACTATTGCTAATAATTTTTTGTCGTATGTAAGGTAACGAAGCTCGCTTCCTTTAAGGCAACGAGAAGCATAATTCGCCTTGATTTAATACCGCGTCGTGGGCCCAGTCGCTTGCGTCAGTTGTCACGGTGAATTCTTGGGATAAATCTGGCACTTTTAATATCGGTTCTTTACACATCGCGTTTTTTAATTTGTCGAAGGCCGCCTGCTCCGCGTCTCCCCACTTAAATTTTGTACCTTTTTTAAGTAATCTAAATAGTGGATATTCTATGTCCGAAAAATTTTGTATGAACCGGCAGTAATAGCTGAAGAGGCCGAGCATTAAATCGTCTAGATAAACTTCTACTTCGTTGCCCTGCAGCCCTGCCATTGCCAGTGACACGACTTTCGTAAAAGTTATTGGCGCTTCTTTTAGACCCATAGCCATACGATTGTATTGGAGCAGCTAATTACCATGCTCCCCGTCCAGCACGTGAAATGCGGTTAAATAAGCCGAATCTGGGTGCATCTCGACTTGATAGTAGCCTTGTTTTAAGTCCATGACCGTTATGTAATTTGCCGCGACGAGATGTTTGAGTATGTCGCTCGTGGAGGGGAGTGGATGGCAGCTGCCTTCCGTCTCCTCATTTAGCGCGCGATAGTCCGTCACTAATCGGAATTTTTTATTGCCCCGTGCTTTTTTGGAACTATTCATAGTGAAGAAGAATAATTTGAATTTGACTCTGTTACTATGTTTTCTTCGCGGAGCTTCTGTAACTCGCGAACCATGTGCTCTCTGAGCATCGGGGGAAATCGAAATCTGTGATTACAGATTACTTTATTTGATTTTAATGTTATTTTACGTTGAATCAGATGTGTAGCCAGCAACTGTTCTCCTTCGAGCCCGAATACGCCCGCGTACTCATCGATTATTTCTCTTATGCGAAGAACTTTTGCTTCGTTACATCCCCCCAAATCTGCAAGTTTCATGGCTTGGAGGCTTGCTTCTATCTGAGTAGACGCGTTCGTCGCTCGGGGATTGCGGCGAACGCAAGTTTAGTTTTTTTGCGTTGGTTTTTGTTCCTCAGCGGGCTTATTTTCATTTTTATTGCCGTCGTTGTCTTTAACGGGTTGATTCCCGCCTGAGTATTGGCGATAATTACTCTTAAAATTTTTTCCGCGGTAATTTCCGCGGTTCTGACCGTTGTAATTGTTCGCGTTCTGCAGATCGTTATTTTGGCCGGAGTTTTGGGCATTGTTGTCGCTTGCGCCGCTATATTGGTATTGAACTTTTTTGGACGCGTGTACCAGCAGTGTTATACAACTAGTGATATTGCGGCCCATTCTTTCGCAATATGAACAAAATTCCGGTCTATTGTTGTCTGGTTGTAGCGCTTGCGTGGGTTGCGCTTGTCCCGGCTGTGATTCGTGTTCTTTCTTTCCGTCCTCCGCCATCGCCCTTCTTACCTGAGCTGATTCGGGTAGCGCGAGTAACGTATGGTTTAATGCCGAGTTACCGTATTTTGCGCGCCGTGAACTTTGTTTTCTTTCGTATTCGAGCGCGATTCTAAAAGCTTCGTTAAGCGTATGTGGCCGTTCGCTTCGCACTTGATGATCAATAGGCGGCAGTAATCCGAAGGTGAAATAGCTTAACGCGTCATCGTGCGCGAGAGCTTTTCTTGTTTTCCTATCTCTTTTCGATAGATTTGGTGCGGCCTCGATTATAGTCAGTAAACTATTGTGCAGCCTCTGCATTCAGCTACTGTAATCTCCCACGGACTCGTTCGATTCTTGCTGGAGAATTTTCATTTCGGCTTGGATCTCATCTGCGGTTCCTATATTTCCGTAGTGTAGAGCTAGATCTTTTAATAATCTTTTTACTGACGGATAAGCTGTTCCTCTCGCGCCGTAGCCTTCGGCTGCTCGGCCTTTTAGTTTGCTTGGGACCATAGGCCAAGAGAGGTCTGGCTGTGGGTAGTTCAAAATTTTCATCCTTGGTGTTTTCAACTATCTTGGTCTTATTCCTGCGACTGCGGTTGCTTTTTGTGGCACAGAAGCTGCATCCTCTTTTAATGCAACCATATCTGTATACAATAATTATTAACGCCATTATAATGATTGGGCTTATAGCCGCAAAGGAAATGTATGACGTATACATATATTTCTCTCTTTTGTGCAGCAATCTCCGTAAATTTATCTTCAATTTGCTGGAGCCTGATAGCATCTTTACTCACCGACCACTTACGAATTTGTTGTTTATCCGCGTTCGTAATATCCGGGACTTCGGTAAATGACTTATAAGTCTTCATGATACTATCAGTTGAAAATTTTAAGTCAAATTTGAGATCTGGATTGTACAGATAAGTCTTATTTGCTTCGATAACGTTTACGCCGTACAGTATGTTTTGGTTAGTGTGACCATAACACTGTCCACGTAAATATACCTGTCCCGTTTATTGTTAATTCGGCCTTGCGTTCGTCATTGCACATGATACGCATTTGGGTCGGTTTGATGACCGAATAAAGCCACTCATCGGTACTACGGAGCTTTTCCCAGTACGGAGTGGACTTAGTTGATATAGCTAGTTTACACGTTCTTAGTGTAGCTTGAGTTGGTCGTGCAAGTAGTGCAAACTCGCAGGGACTATTATCATTGTCGATGTTAAAAGGCAAGGATGGTGGGCACATAATTACTTTTTATGCATTCTACATGTATCAATATACTCTTTTGTAGCTAATAAATAGTTTTGCATGTCGTGTGACACTATTAAGTGTGAATATTGCGGAACTAACGTTACATAGGATGTCGCATTAGTCATGATTTCTTGAGGAATTGGTAGTGGATGTATCTGGTATTGTGAATATCTTTCCTTATCTGATAGTGGAAATTCCAGGATCAAAATTAATTTCCCTCCTACTGTGTTTACACTGACTTTGGACATTGCATGTAACATCTCTACCGTTATAGTGCTGTGTTCCCACGGTAGCGTCTGTCCATTTAATGTTTTAAGTATCGATTGCAGTTGCTTGTGTGTAAACAACAATGGATGTAAGTACCCTCTCGTAGCTGTCTCAATGGTGTTGACAAGGGTTTTATACGAGTTGATACTGTGCTCTAATGATTGGTCAAATTTGTATACCCATTTCAATAAAGTCTGGACAGTCGTTGATCGGTTAGCAAAATTATCAAGCTGATTTGTCCTATTCGCTAACTTTAAAAATTGTTAGTGTTGTTCATGTAAAGTTCTTTGAGCGTCATCAAGATTTTGGTGTAGCGACTCTAGGTTAGATTTTACTATGTGGGTCTGGCTGGCCAATAAGGTGGACATGTTGGCTGTCCTCTCATATAACCTGTCCACGACCTGGTTCAATTGATCTCTCTCCCCCGCGTCCATAGTTCCAAAGAGCTGCCGGCTTGTCCAACCAATAAACTCGAGCGGAGCTCCTCGCTTAGATAAAGCGGGAGTGTATGGAATAAAGCTGTTGTCTGGGACAACTAATGAGGGTGCAAAGAATATGTCAAGGTCTTCTTGTAATGATTTTAATGTTTTCATTGCTATGTCAAATTTATCAATTGAAATAAATTCTTTGCATTCTTGTTTACTTAGATGATCGTTGCAAGCAGTAATCATTTTAAACATTTGTTTTGCTCTCCAGGTTATTGGATCATTCCACTTCGTGAAATCCAGGGTGACTACTATTTTCCATTTTACTCTCTCGATCTTCACCTCACCCATATATTCGTAATATATTCCTGGATTTTGCGTTAATGGTGTTAGCTTGTAATAGGGTAGTCTATCCTGATTTTTGCCTTGAGAGAATGGTACCCATGAGAGCATAAGGAGCGCAATCAGTGAAACTGTCCGAACCATCTTTCTGTAATAAAAGACAACGGAGTTTTACTAATGGATTATTTAAAGAATTTCTTTAATTTATCCTTATGTTTAACTATTAATTTGCCATTTGTTGACTCGACTATCACATTATTATTATCTCTGATTTCTTTCACTATGAATTGGACATTGGAATATTTATCTAATTTTCCATATCTAGGCTCTTTGAGTACTCTTACTTCATCTCCTACTTTAATATTTAATGGTCTTGCTTTTCTGTCGTAATATTGTTTGTTTTTATACTTGGAATCGATGAGGTTACCTCGAGCTATTGTTTGCATTTCTCGTAAGCATTCGGTCAGTTCTTGTATATATGCGTTATACGTTTCTAGCTAGTATTCGTCCGGTAGCCTGTTTGGAGTTATGGCTGGATACTAACTCAAACGGAGTATAACCTGTCGATGCATGTACTGATGTGTTGTACTCGTGCATAGCAAATGGTACGACTTTGTCCCAGCCCTGTTTGCTGGACGCTTTGTTTCTCAGGAAATCCGCCAAGACTGCATGTCTTCTTTCTAACGACCCATTCGATTGCGGATGATAGGCTGTTGCTGTATTTAGCTTAAACTGATAAATCTCGGACAGCTCCGATAATAACTTATTTTAGAAGCTTTTGCCTCTATCACTCAATATGATGCGAGGTACTCCATATTGCGCAAATAAGTGTCTGGACAAGACGTCTGCGATGGTGATTGCTTTTATATTGGGTACGGGCACTGCTATGCAAAATTTCGAAAATTGACATTGCATTGGTAAAATATGCAAATTTCCTTCCGTAGTTTTACAGAGTGGTCCCACTGTGTCGATGGTTACTTTATGGAACACTTCACTTGGTGTATCCGTAATTACTATTGGTTCTCGTGTTTTAATTCGCACTAATTTGTGTTCTTGACACGTCGAACATTTGCGGACAAACTCCTGAATGTCCTCCTTCATTCCCTTCCAGTAATATTTTTCTCGGATACGTCTGTGAGTTTTGCCCATGCCTCTGTGTCCCCCAAATAGGCTGCTGTGATACTCTTCTAGAATTGCTGAGTAGTATTCTGGCGGAACTGTCCTACATGTCCCATAGCAAAACGTTATCGCCATATCAAAGTTATGGAACACTTCCTTAAATCTTTGCACCAAGGTTCTTCTGGGCAAAGTGTCAGTTATCTCCCCTGTTCTAGGTATCCTGAAAGAACGCAATTTCTTTTCTAAGAAGAGTTCCTTTAACGTTTTTAAGCACTTATTGAGGTCACTTGGTTTAACTTCATCTCCCGCCTTGTTAGCTACAACTAGGCTGAAGATATAGCGTTTCCGGTTGGTAGTTGTGATTACATCGCCTATGTTGGCTTTTGCCTTCTCCAGATCTTCTTGGTGGACAGCTTCTATGTCAGCGAGCAATTTGTTAGTACCTGTAGACAGGTTTATGTTCTTTGAGACAAAGTGGACTATGTTGTCTTTTAAGTATGTCACGCACTCTCTTGTACTCAACATCTTCAATTTTTCTTTAACGTTTGTTGGTTCCACTATGCGTGGCAAAGGTGCGGTTGCTGGAAGTTTTATGAAATTAGTTGTTTCTGTAGTCTCTGTAGATCGCAGGTCAGGCACTTCCGTTATGACATCCTCGCCTCTAATTCCAGATTCTTCTGATACTGTTTTATTATCGATACTTAATTTGCCTTCTTTGGCAACTATCTGTTCTGCTACTTTCTTTAAACATTTATGTTTTACTGGTCGACTCTCATCTTCTGTCTCCTCCTCGCTATCTTCTTGCTCTATCGTAGATAAATTGTGCCAATTCGTTGTATGCATTGTCTCTTCATTCCAAGCAGTGGAACTTTCCTTTGTGGCTTTTAGAGGAGACTTCATACGTATTGGACTGGCTTTGCTCTCAGCGTACTCTAACATCCACTCTCTCAACGTACTGCTGGGCACGGACCTGTCGACTTAGATTTGATAAATTCTTCTGGTGTTGCATCATCTGGTTTAGAATGTGAGGGGGATAGTGACTTAGCTTTCCTGGCAGGAATCCAGCTGGACGCATTTTGTATATCCCATTCTTCCTCGTCCGTTTCCTCAATTTCTTGTTCTCGGAAATACAAGGACTCTGGATGTTGTTCCATATAGTTGTCTTAACATAATGATGATTTCTGGTTGAGCGTAGTCTCTTCACCTCTATTACTAGCCTGGTTTGGCGTGTCATGGCTGATATCGGTACCATTTTTGTCTATCCTGGACAGTTCATGTAATTCACTGTTATCCATAACTTGTCCGGGCATAGACCTCCTCATTGTTGATTGCAATTGAGGTATTAGTAATTCTCCTTCACTGCTCGATGTTGACGAATCCTTCAAAGGTGACTCAAGCACGCGCTTCGTCGGATAAGTGTTTGTTTCCGGACGCGGTCTGCTCACTTGTCCGCTTTTTCCTTGTATAACTTCTTCCACTTCACTTTCGCCTAGGCTTTTATCGTTGTCCTCTGCTTCAGTACGCGTTTCGACTTTAGATACAGAGTCTTTACGTACCAGACTTGGAAGTATTGATTTATTACTTAGTGGTATGGGTGGCGGGTCCGAAGTTTCCACACAGTTATCCTCTGTAAGAGTGGTGTCTGATGTATCAACGCGGCTTTCGGGACAACGCGTCCGCGTTCGTGTAGTTTTCCGGGTTTATACAAGAACGTATAATAATATCCTCTTAGTCTCAGTCTGCTCATGGGATCCTTCAAGGAGTCGATCCAGGTTAACGGTTCGTGATCTCCATAGATGGTGAAGTGTCTACCATATAGGTAATGTCTGAAGTAATCCACAGCGTCAATCACCGCAAGACACTCCTTTTCAGTAGTTGAATAGTTTGTTTTTCGCTTTATTGAGGGACCTGGTCGTCTCCCGGTTCACCTTGGCTGAGGACTGCTCCTATAGCACTGTCACTAGCGTCCGTAGTTAAAATAAAGGGCTTATTAAGATCCACTGAGGCTAACACTGGTGCTTCGCAGAGGGCACGCTTCAAGGTATTAAAACTTCGTTCTTGCGCATCAGTCTACTCCCATTTCTTATTTTTCTGCAACAGTGTATTAAGTGGTTGAGCCTTCTCTGCAAAATTGAAAATAAATCTTGTATAATATCCTGCCAACCCAAGAAATTGGCGTATTTCAGTTTGATTTGTTAGAGGTGGAAATTCCTTTACTGCAGAAATTTTTGATGGATCTGGCCTAACTCCATTTTTATCAATTATGTGGCCTAAATATACGATTTCTGGCGTTAAGAATTGGCATTTATCGATTTGTAAGCGTAGTCCTGCCTCTGATAGTCTCTCGAATACCTTGTTTACCTTTTCTTCATGCTCTTCCAACGTATTCGCATAAATTACTATGTCATCGAGGAATACATACATTTCCACACCCTGTAGGCCTGATAGGACACAGTCCATTAATCGCTGGAAAGCCGGGGGTGCGTTGGTAAGTCCGAACGGCATACATAAATAGTCGAAATGTCCATACTTAGTATTAAAAGCCGTCTTTTGTATATCCTCAGGTTCCAGTTCAATTTGGTGGAACCCCATTGCTAGGTCGAAAACTGAAAAATACTGTGCGCTACCAATTTGCTCGAGTATCTCTAAAATGTTAGGTAGAGGGTAGGCATCTTTAATGGTCTTGGTGTTCAGTTTCCTGTAATCTATGACTAAGCGAAATTTTCTTTTTCCATCTGGTCCTGGTTTCTTGGGGACAATTCGGCCCTTACCTTACCCATGATGTATTTTTCTCTATTTTCTTGGTTTGTAATGGGTTCGCCCTCCAAGGGAAACTCGTACAAGTCGTCGTCTTTGCTCATATCAAAAGGTTCGAGATACTGAGGAGTAATTTCAATTTCTACTGGATCTTCTCTCGTATTTATGTCCATAGCGTAACAGTATACGTTTTCATTGGTAACCGCAGCTTCTTCAATGAACACGCCCGGGACTGTTGTTATTCGCCGCAGGTACGTCTCTCCATCTACTGAGTCTTTCGTAGCTGGGATTCGTATTGGCACCTTTGCTCTTGCTGGTAATTTAATGACTGTTTTACCGTGTGACTTAAAACCCTTATAACTAAAAGGTTTTTGCTGTGGTTCCAACGTTTCGGGTTCGATGTTTTTATTTTCGAATGGAAATTCGTACTGCATATAATAAGAGGTAGCACTTTTGTCTGGAAACTTTTCGTGTCCCATAGGTCCATATTTTTCGTCCGGATGTATCTTGTTTTCCGGGAATATTTTGTGCATAAACGGGACGGGAGTTATAGCATGGCTTTCCGTAATCAATACATCGTCCCCGAACATAATGTTCACCTTTTCATAATACAAAAACGGATTTCCTAGTATTAAATCCTCTTCTAACGGAGTTTCTGCAGGTAGGACATGAAATAGGCGTTCTTTGCCCATTATTGTTAATTTTACGTACCTTGAGTCACCATGCCTTTAGTAGAGATTCTGATAATGTGCATAAAGTTGTCATGTTCTATTACAGTTTCTGGTTTCAGTGAACTGTGCTTTATCGACCCGGTGTCGATTAAACAGATGGCCTCGGTTGTCTCTAACTGGTTTACTCGTAGTTTTATGGCCGGCGTTGTCCAGTCTGGGGTAGTGATTCGAATTATTTGTCTTGGATATCCTCTGGGGTTGTTGTTCTTGGGCTCATGGGACGCTGTTGGAATGGTGAGCTCATCGCTGCATCCTTTTGATAAGCTGCTTCCCTGTTTAAATGATTCTTGTCACCGCGGTATGGTGAATTTGATCTCGACCTGTCCGTTTTAGGATCGTACAGCCGATTATCTGGCCTTGCATGAGGTAGATGGTAGTCCATGCCAGGCATAAGCGGTTGCATTGGGTAAGGCATGTAGGGGTTCATGTAAGGGTAAGGGAATCCAGGATTCCCGGGTGGATAAAAACAAGGATTGGGTGGCATGTACGGATACGGTCCCATCATCGGTGGATAAGGATGTCCATAATATCCTTGTTGTATCATTTCTGATGGATGTCTCGATACTGGGGACACTGAACGACTTCTGGCCTGTCCAGGCGTCCGTTTTAATATACTTACAGGACCAGTGGGTTCAGGTGCGTTAGCATAGCTGAATTGAGGAGCTTTTATCCTCCCATTTTCAATTGTTGTTGTAGGACAGTGAGTGTCATCGGTAATTCCCGGGATCTTCTCTTTCGTTCGGGGCTTGATCCGGTTTTCAGTAAACGTAGTGTACTCTAGGGTATTCATAGCTTTCACCATACATCTTAATTCTAGCTTTCTCATACTTTATTGCGGTGTTGAATGCCGCTGTTAGTGTTTGTGGAGCTGTGTTTATGATTCATATTCGCTAAACGTCAGCATTGCTGGACACGGTAAAACTGATCGAGAGCTGCTATTCTCTGGCCGACGTCCGTCAAGGCCAGGATCTGCTCCCTAGTTTGATTTAAGTCATCTGCCATCGTATTTACTTGATTCAATACTTTTTAGTATCAAAAATTATTTTAGAAAAAAAAATTCCTTTTACTTCAAAATACTAAATTCCAAAAATTCTACTTGTAATGTCCCACGTCTATACACCTTAGCGATTACGAATAAATATATATATACACACACATACATCGACTGTACGACTGCATTCGTGCACCAATACAGACGACGTATAATAAAACCGATTGCAACAGCACAAAACCAATCGCCGAACATCGGAGCGAGCGCTTTGACCTACGAGTCAGCGTTTCCTATACGCGAGTACTACTGACTTACTTTTGTACATCGTCGTTGCACGTCAGGTGTTGATTGGTCGATCGTTGTCGCGTTTCACGTAATTTCACAACTCCTTGAATCGTCACCGAGGCTTTAAAAAGCCAGGAAACGATCCACGGAGTGCGTTTTGTATAAGTAACTTGTCGTCGTGTAGCTATACCCGGTTAGCGAGTACGAGTACTATACCTTTGTACGCATCGCCTATTGAGTGCCTAGAAAACACTCAAACTCTGTGTACAAGTTATAGTAGAACTCCTTGTTTTCTGGTTTGAGAGTCTGCATCGTGCAATAAGCGAAGGGCCCGTCGATAGCAGACCGGCGTTGGTGGGAAACCATAGAGCAAATTAGATTTAGCGTACATAAACCTACCACGAGTAATCGTGTAGATTAAGATCAATTAGCATCTGTCGTGCCACGAAGAACTATCCAGTTCAGGTCACATATCAGAACGAATATACTGTAAGTTAAGTTTATTGTATCAACATTAAATTAACTATAAGATATCAACGCACAAGTAATAATATCCTGTAAGAAACTGTATTGTATGCTGAGTTCTGGGTTGTCTCCAATAAAACAAAGATAGCAATTTAATCAGTTTCTACAATATTTATTCTATTAATTAAGAGTGATCCATATAATAACCTAGATCCTAAAGAATAAAATAGAAAGATATTCAAGTGCCTATAAAACCAATAGTAACAAAAGTAAGAAATTCAGGACAAGCACAACGTCCGCGCGTAAGTATAAAAGCGGACTCAGTATCGTCCACCAAAGGCGGACAGCCAACAGTCCGCGCACTAGAGTGTCCGTGCATGTCCCACAAACGCGACAGTCTCGCGTCCACTTGTGCAATTAGATATACATTGTATACCTATATATCTAGTCCATTCATTCAACTTAAGTATCTCTAGTAACAATAATTATTTGTAAAACTCACGCAGCCCGTATTCCTATCAAATACGGTCTTTACAAAATGGCATCTCTTGTTGGGAACTAGCCATTGTTATTGGAGCAACAATTAGACTAGAATTCTGAATTTTTAGAAGAACCAACCTAGAAGTTTTGAGTAGAATTTTTGGAATTTAGTATTTGGAAGTAAAAGGAATTTTTTTTTAAATAAATTTTGATACTAAATAAAAGTATTGAATCAAGTAATTACGATGACAGATGACTTAAATCAAACTAAGGAGTTGATCCTGGCCTTGCCGGACGTCGGCCAGAGAATAGCAGCTCTCGATCAGTTTTACCGCGTCCAGCAATTGGAATGCGATCGACAACTGCTGGACGTGTGACGCAGTGTGATAGAAGCCAGTCAAACACAAAATATTTCCAGAGCAGTAATGCATATACCGGAGTATGACGGAACCAATTTAAATTTAAAAGAATTTATACAAGATGTAGCCACTCAAGCTGCAGCGGACCAAAGACCACACTTGGAGTTGCTCGCGCTCGAGTCCTTTGTCAATGGTCTTCTTGACGGTTGGCGAACAGGAATCATAGACACAGCTCCACAAACATTGACAGCGGCATTCAACACCGCAATAAAGTATGAGAAAGCCAGAATTAAGATGTATGGTGAAAGTTATGAATACCCTATCAAGGCCCGAACGAAAGAGAAAAACCCGGGAATTACCAGAATTTTGCGTCACACAGACACCATGACGACTCAGAGAGTAACATCCCTAAAAAGGTGAATTTTAATGATCCTAAGCCAAAGAGAAACGAGGTAAATTATACATATGATCCTAATGACACTCACTGTCCTAGAACAACAATTGAAAATGGGAGGATAAAAGCTCCTCCTCATTTCAGCTATGCTAACGCACCCGAATCCACGGGTCCTGTAAGTATATTTAAACGGACGCCTGGACAAGCCAGAAGTCGATCAGTGTCCCCAGTACTGAGACATCCATCAGAAATGATACAACAAGGATATTATGGACATCCTTATCCACCGATGATGGGATCGTATCCGTACATGCCACCCAATCCTTATTGTTTTTATCCACCCGGGAATCCTGGATTCCCTTATCCTTACATGAACCCCTACATGCCTTACCCAATGCAACCGCTTGTGTCTGGCATGGACTACCATCCGCCTCATGCAAGGCCGGATAATCGGCTGTACGATCCTAAAACGGACAGGTCCAGATCAAATTCACCATACCGCGGTGACAAGAATCATTTAAACTGGGAAGCAGCTTATCGAAAGGACGCAGCGATGAGCTCACCATCCCAACAGCAACCCCAGAGGATATCCAACACAAATAATTCGAATCACCACCGCAAACCGGACAACACCGTCGATAAAACTACGAGTAGAACAGCTAGAGACAAACGAGGCCATCTGTTTAATCGACACAGGCTCACAGATAAATGCCGTAAAGCACAGTTCATTAAAACCAGAAACTGTAATAGAATATGACAATTTTTTGCATATTATGGGAATCTCTCCTAAAGGCATGGTGACTCAAGGTACAGTAAAATTAACAATAATGGGAAAAGAACACCTCTCTCATGTCCTACCTGCAGAAACTCCGTTAGAAGAGGATTTAATACTAGGAAATCCGTTTTTGTATTATGAAAAAGTGAACATTACAACAGGACAAGATGAGGAGTTATTTAACCAACTACAGAAACTCCTGGATGCCAATGTTATTCGGCGTTTTAACAGTCCATTTTGTAATCCTTGTCGAATTGTCCCCAAGAAACCAGGACCAGATGGCAAAAGAAAATTTCGCTTAGTCATAGATTACAGGAAACTGAACGCCAAGACTATTAAAGATGCCTACCCTCTACCTAACATTTTAGAGCTACTCGAGCAAATTGGAAGCGCACAGTATTTTTCAGTTTTCGATCTAGCAATGGGGTTCCACCAAATTGAGCTGGAACCTGAGGATATACAAAAGACAGCTTTTAATACTAAGTATGGACATTTTGAGTACTTATGTATGCCGTTCGGACTTACCAACGCACCCCCGACTTTCCAGCGATTAATGGACTGTGTCCTATCAGGCTTACAGGGCGTGGAAATGTATGTATTCCTCGACGACATAGTAATTTATGCGAATACGTTGGAAGAGCATGAAGAAAAGGTAAACAAGGTATTTGAGAGACTATCAGAGGCAGGTCTACGCTTACAAATCGACAAATGCCAATTTTTAACACCAGAAGTCGCATATTTAGGCCACATAATTGATAAAAATGGAGTTAGGCCAGATCCATCAAAAATTTCTGCAGTAAAGGAATTTCCACCTCCAACAAACCAAACTGAAATACGCCAATTTCTTGGATTAGCAGGATATTATAGAAGATTTATTCTCAATTTTGCAGAGAAGGCTCAACCACTTAATACACTGTTGCAGAAAAATAAGAAATAGGAGTGGACTGATGCACAAGAACGAAGTTTTGCGGACGCTAGTGACAGTGCTATAGGAGCAGTTCTCAGCCAAGGTGAACCGGGAGACGACCACCCGGTAGCGTATACGTCCAGGTCCCTCAATAAAGCGGAAAAAAACTACTCAACTACTGAAAAGGAGTGTCTCGCAGTGATTAACGCTGTGGATTACTTCAGACATTACCTATATGGTAGACACTTCACCATCTATGGAGATCACGAACCGTTAACGTGGATCGATTCCCTGAAGGATCCCATGAGCAGACTGAATCGTTGGAGACTGAGACTAAGAGGATATTATTATACGTTCCGGTATAAACCTGGAAAGCTAAACACGAATGCGGACGCATTGTTCCGAAATCCAATTGATCAGAGGACTTTGGAGCAGTCAGAAGTACAGCAGAATTCTGTCCCGAATGAAGTTGAAGGAGAGGAGGCTAGAGTTCTACCAATAGTGCCGAAACCGTCCAAAACATCTCTAGCCAGACAAAATATTAGCAGCAAGTCAAGCACTCTGGACGCACCGAAAAAGAAACCAGGAAGAAAGCCGTGTTCCAAAAACGAGGTTCTAACTGTGCCTAAGGGTATGGAGGGTGGACAAGCAAACTTGGATGCCAGTACTATAGCGAAGCGATTAAAGAGAAGAAAAGCGGACCGGTCAAAAATGGTAGCCTTTTCAGAACCGCTAGTAACAACATCGGAATTTTCGTCCGAAAGCCGTGTTGATACATCAGACACCACTCTGACAGAGGATAACTGTCTGGAAACTTCGGACCTGCCACCCATACCACTGAGTAATAAATCAATACTTCCAAGTCTGGTAAGTAACGATTCTGTATCTGAAGTCGAAACGCGGACTGAAGCAGAGGACAACGATAAAAGCCTAGGCGAAAGTGAAGTGGAAGAGGTTATACATGGAAAAAGTGAACAAGTAAGCAGTCTGCGTAGGGAAACAAACATTATCCGACGAAGCGGGTGCTTGGTCACCTTTGAAGGATTCGTCAACATCGAGCAGTGAAGGAGAATTACTAGTACCTCAATTGCAATCAACTATGAGGAGGTCTACGCCCGGACAAGTTATGGATAACAGTGAATTACATGAGCTGTCCAGGATAGATGAGAATGGTACAGCTATCAGCAATGACATACCAAACCAGGCTAGTAACAGAGGTGAAGAAACTACGCTCAATCAGAAATCATCCTTATGTTGGGACAACTATATGGAACAACATCCAGAGTCCTCGTATCTCCGAGAACAAGAAATAGAGGAAACGGACGAGGAAGAATGGGATATACAAAATGCGTCCAGCTGGTTTTCTCCCAGGAAAGCTAAGTCACTACCCCCCTCACCTTCTAAACCAGATGATGCAATACCAGAAGATTTTTCAAATCTAAGCAGGACAGGTCCGTGCCCAGCAATACGTTGAGATAGTGGATGTTAGAGTACGCCGAGAGCAAAGCAAGTCCAATACGTATGAAGTCTCCTCTAAAAACCACAAAGGCAAGTTCCACTGCTTGGAATGATGAGACAATGCATACAACGAATTGGCACAATTTATCTACGATAGAGCAAGAAGATAGCGAGGAGGAGACAGAAGACGAGAGTCGACCAGTAAAAGATAAAAGTTTAGAGAAATTGGCAGAACAGATAGTTGCCAAAGAAGGCAAATTAAGTGTCGATAATAAAACAAAATCAGAAGAATCCAGAATTAGAGGCGAGGAAGTCATAATGGAAATGCCTGACCTGCTATCTACAGAGACTACAGAAACAACTAATTTCATTAAAACTTCCAGCAACCGCACCTTTGCCACGCATAGTGGAACCAACAAACGTTAAAGAAAAATTGAAGATGTTGAGTACAAGAGAGTGCGTGACATACTTAAAAGACAACATAGTCCACTTTGTCTCAAAGGACATAAACCTGTCTACAGGTACTAACAAATTGCTCGCGGACATAGAAGCCGTCCACCATGAAGATCTGGAGAAGGCAAAAGCCAACATAGGCGACGTAATCACAACTATCAACCGGAAACGCTATATCTTTAGCCTAGTTATAGCTAACAAGGCGGGAGATGAAGTTAAACCAAGTGATCTTAACAAGTGCTTACAAACGTTAAAGGAACTCTTCTTAGAAAAGAAACTGCGTTCTTTCAGGATAGCTAGAACAGGGGAGATAACTGACACTCTGCCCAGAAGAACCTTGGTGCAAAGATTTAAGGAAGTGTTCCATAACGTTGACATGACGATAACGTTTTGTTATGGGACATGTAGGACAGTTCCGCCAGAATACCGCTCAACAATTCTAGAAGACTATCACAACAGCCTATTTGGGGGACACAAGGGCATGGGCAAAACTTACAAACGTGTCCGAGAAAGATATTACTGGAAGGGAATGAAGGAGGACATTCAGGAGTTTGTTCGCAAATGTTCGACGTATCAAGAACAGAAATTAGTGCGAATTAAAACACGAGAACCAATGGTAATTACAGATACACCAAGTGAAGTGTTCCATAAAGTAGCCATCGACACAGTAGGACCGCTCTGTAAAATCACGGAAGGAAATTTGTATATTTTAACAATGCAATGTCAATTTTCGAAATTTTGTATAGCAGTGCCCGTACCCAATATAAAAGCAATCACCATCGCAGACGCCTTGTCCAGACACTTATTTGCGCAGTATGGAGTTGTTACGTCCTGAGACGTACAATATACATGCTGTCGTATGCGATTGTGTAAATGTATGTTACTAAATAATGCTGCGTACAATAAATTAAGTAGTCCAGTGGAGTCAACGAATGTACGTTGAATCCACTGATCTGCAGTCCGATTTTGAACTGCACTCTGCTACGACGCTCCGGGCTGTCGACAGAGCTAGCAGCAACTTAAGTCTTTGGTCGGTCTTGTAAAGTTCGATAGGCTAAATAAATATTATACACACGCAAACTCTCAAGTGAGTGAATCATTTAAAACTACCCTTGCCCCGACTGGACGATCTACAGTAGACACCAGTAGCAGAGCAGCAACAGCAGAGCAGTAGTCGCAGAGCAGATAGCAGTGAGACAACGCGTCACCAAGTAAGTTATTACCAAATATATAACAGGATCAACTAAAGACTTAACATTGGTTCCGGTACGAATCGAACGATTAATTGTTAAAAAGAAAACTTGCATTCAGATAAAGAAAAATAAAATCATTAGATTAATATAAAATACAAATAGTTCTAAAAACAAAGGGATTAATATTGATTAGAATTGAATAACTAGATCATAAAAATATAATTCAAAGTGAAAACTAAAATAAATTTAAAAAGTAATAAGTGACAACAATTTGTAAATTAATTTAGAACAAAGAGTTTATAGATATATATTTTCCTTTTTGTTTGTGCATAATCCTTATCCTAAAGTCTGCTGAAATGCGACTTATCCCTGGACCTGCTGCAATAGCGGTCCATCTTTTCAATCCTAAGGGCTGCTGAAAAGCGGCCTACCCAAAGATCTGCTAAACAGTGATCATCCGCACATGACAAAATAAAAATATAATCAATGAAAAATATAAGTGCGGTAGTAGTTTCAAAGAAAAATAAAAGAAGCGGTAAGAAAGTATTCTTGCAGAAAT
>QLSS01000430.1:27560-93745 GCA_024372645.1 Trichomalopsis sarcophagae
CGTCCAGCACGTCAATGTAGCGTCTTGTGTTTAGATGTGTGAAGTAGCGCCATATGCGCTCTTTAAGAGTTCTGATAAAACGCTCGGCGACAGCTGCCTTAACGTCGGGATCTCGCACAGCACGGTAAATAATGTTTTTTTTTTCAACAAATTCTGCACTTCGCGTCCAATGAATTCTTTGCCCTTGTCCGTTTGAAAGAACATAGGCTGTCTGCCATCATTTCGCTGTAAAATCTGCTCCAGACCACTGGCCACACTTTTAGCCGTTTTATCACGAAGTGGCTCAACCCACGCGAACTTTGTAAGCACATCAATGACCACCAGTAAGTAGCTGTATTGATCATTATACGTTTTGAGAGAGCGAAGGTCAGCTAAATCAGCCTCCCACAACTCGTACGGACTGAAGACGCGGTAAGAGCGACGAGGAAAGCGAAATCGCACCATTTTATGCATTGTGTGCGCATCCTGACTCTCAAGCCACTCTCTCACCTCGTTCGAGCGAAATTTTTTGCTTGTGGCTCGCACAAGCCTGTCTCCACCAGCGTATGCTGACGGAGCTGGCAAGCCATAGTACAGTTTTTCAAGCTTGTTCTCCATTCGTTGACTGTCTCCTACCAACTAATCTCGACCTCTTTCTCCTTGTACGTTTTATAGCCTGTCTGAATCGTCGTTAAATCCTATCAAAAGTGATTTTACCGACCATACACAAAACAGTTAATAAAGCGACGCTTTTCTCCTCATTACCTGACGACTCAGATAGCATACGTGAAAAAGCACGCTCAGCCAGTCGACGATCGGCTTCGGTATGACCCTCACTACCACCACCACCACCGCAGCCGCCACCATTACCACCACCACCCGCTCCACCACCACCACAGCCATTATTGCGCGAATATGCGATATCGTGCTCGAGACAGGCTCTATCCAGAGGGTTTCTGCCGGTCTCACCGCGCCAGTCTCTCCTCAAGATGGGTACCCGGTCCGAGAAACTGGTATCCCGGTATATGCATCTCGAAAGGCATTCGGTTGATTAGCGTGTCCAGCACACTAGATGACTCTGTGTTTACTCTTTGTGATGCTGCCATCTTATATGACCGAGCTTGGGTTCTTTTAGTACTACTTTTTTTTTAGCAGGTGGCGCTACAGATCTTATTGAAGTATCTACCGTAGTGTCGACTGCTGCTGCTGCTGCTGTTGCACGACTGCTACCACCTCGTTTTCTTTTTTTATCGCCTTTGCGATACTTCAAAAATGTCAAATTATTCGGATCTAGTGTTTTCTCTCCGTCGTAGTCCTCCTCGTTGTCTCAGACCGAGCGACACGTGAGATTTATAACACTCCGAACACCTGCAACGCCTCCTGACGGGGGAGAACCACGAACGCGCGGCGCGGTGTGGCCCCCCCCCTCGCGCTTGCCGAAGGCAAGTCATCAAGCTTCCCCTTCAGGGAGCTCATTTGCGAGCACATGCGCGCGCGCGGTACGAGCCTCCAAAGGTTAGCTATAAGGCTCGCCCCCTCCGGGAGCCTTGTGACGCGCGCGCTCCGCGCGCGAGCAGTTAGTGACGGCTAGTTCTGGACTGGGTAAGTTATTATTATTATTATTAAATATAGAAAAATTGTATTAGGTTAATACTTTTTAATCGTCATTTTTTTCCCCTTTGTTTGAGCTACATACCCGTACAAATTTTTAAACTCGCACACGCCGTATGATTCTTCAACACCTCGTATAAATTTTTAAACTCGCACACACAGTATGATTCTTATCAAATGACCCTGGTTTCAGATGCTGCGAAAGACACAGCTGACTGAAAAAGATTCTATTGCAGTGTGGACACACCACATGCCTGTCACTTCATTTGTCACTTTTTTATTGCAAGGTATGCAATACCCCCTACTGCCAGCCGCAGCTACCAAGTTCAAAATAGGCTGATAATGTCGGCTACTCTCGTAATACATAATACGCAGAGTATACCTAACAGTATTGCCGACATTATGAACATATTCCGAGCCATCGTGTATAGGTTTTTCACCTCGAGAAAAACCTTGAAATGAATAGACTACTATTGCAACGACTAAACACGCGTAGTATTCTTGAAAAAGTTTTCCCACAGCCGGTCTCGAGTATAACAACTCTTGCACTGTTAACGAGTTGCATAGCCTTCTCTTTTTGCCATTTGCCATTACATTGTCTGATTCTGTCCCACATTTTCTGCAGATACCCCGTGCGAACGTCACCGCGGATAGCATGTATATGCGCGCAAACAAGCGATCGAGGCAGACAGAGATTATCCGTATTTTGAATGGATAAAATAGATCGTTTGAAAGTGGTCTCAGAAATGAGCGAGACCCGACCAGCCCCTCGAGGCACGGACACACTATTAACATTAACTAACAGTGTATTATCAATCTCAAAGTCCGTGTTGCTCTGTGTCACACTCTGCATTATCTCGGTCATTTCAACTGCGCTCAGTTCTCGCACTAATATATATGAAATCCACACTAAGCCCTGTCTAAACTGCTCCGAGTTTATTGTTATACCGACAAAGTCGTCGGGTGTTGTGATCTCGCACACATACCTGTACAGATCGTGCATAGCGAGCCCTAGCCACTCCACGACGTCTGCATTCTGCGGTGGTCGCCTGATGGTGATCAGCGCCTCACGACTATTCAGACGGAAAAACGGATTATATCTCGTAAACTCCCGATGAATAACGATGTGCTGTCTCGGCGGCTGTTCAACGCCAGCGCCCTCCTGCAACCATAATACTAATTTATATTTTTTATTAATTTCCGCACATTACATTTTTATTCTTGTGGTAATGTGCATGTGAGAGAGCTCTTACATTCATCATCATCATCATCATCATGATCATCAGTACCGCCAGATACACGCTCTGTGCTACTGTGTCCTGATGTTTCATCGTCGTCGTCGTCGTCGTCAACTACCGACTCGGTGTCTGTGGATGAGCTGACTGAGGAGGAGTAGAAGGAAGCAGTAGAGTCAGACGATGCGGACAATGCATCAGAGACTTCTGCATCATCATTATCATTATAATCCTCGTTAATTCCTTCGTCATCGTTTTTTTCAAGCGCCGTTATCGCGTGCACCTCAGATGGCGCTGGCTCAACCTGCGATATATCGATATCCATAGCCGTGGTAGCAGCAGCATTCGCGACGATTGATTCTGTCGGTGTCTCAGTAGCAGCAGCAGTAGCAGCAGTAGTAGCAACAGCAGCAGCAGCAGCAGCAGTAGCAGCAGTAGCAACAGCAGCAGCAGTATAAGTAGTAGTAGTAGCAGCAGAAGTAGTAGTACCCTCATTGGAACTACCTATATCTGCGGAGGCTACGTCGACTGATGTCTCGTCAGCTTCCATCTTAACAACTACGCCAGTAATACTAGTCGTGTCTGCTGCTACTGCTGTAAGGTCCAATGGCATCTCGTTCTGCTCCCACTCCTAATCATCTAGCTGTACGAGCGCAATCAGCGCATCTCCTTCAGTATCAGCAATCAGTTCATCAAGATCTGGGTATTCAGATTTCACGATCAAAAATACGCTCACAACGAACTCTTACACATGCTTTATAAGAGAGAGAGAGAGAGAGAGAGAGAGAGAGAGAGAGAGAGAGAGAGATGCATATGCTGACATTACTTCTCCCGAATTCATACACTTTGCGTAAAAAGTTCATCTGAGTATCCTGGCTGCGGACGAAAACTTCCGCTGTCACGTAAACTCGAGATATTTTTTGGTCATCTGATTATTGTAGAGACCAAGTTTCCACACATTTCACACTTATTAATAAATCTGAGCTGCGCTAAGTCGAAATATAAGATATGAAGATGATAACTGGCGACTTCTGTTTCACGGTTTTGACAATAAGTGTCAATGCAGGGCTTTTTGAAAATAAAAAAGTGGTGGAAAAAGTGTGTGACGGGGGACGAAAAGCAGCGCAGCCTTTTCAGTCCTTGACCAACTCCCTCAGAGCAATCAAGTATAAAATTATTATTTTTCAAAAATGCGAGTATTAAGTGTCGCGGAAATCAATGTACGCGCGCGGGGTTACCGGTACCGTATTGGTTCGCCACCACCATCACCATCAACAACGCATGACCCGATGCTGCCTTAGTATCGCGAGGACAGGGTTGCTGACGAGGAGGTGGCCGCAATATTGGCGAATGTCAGCCCCATTAACGTGGCACCACTCGTCATGTTTGCTGTGCATGGGTCGCCACAACTGTTGTTTCCTGAGTTAGGAGTCGTCGTTGACAACGAGAGCGTCGTCGACGAGGAAGAGGAAGAGGTTGCCCGAGTATGGAGAATGCAGAAAGAATTTTTGTCCGGCAAGCCGAGGCTCAGGCTTTGGCGTAGATGGAGGAGGAGGAGGAGGAGGCTGCAAGGGTGCGTCTTCTCAGGGATGCTGAGGCTGAAGAAAATGAGAGCACGGAAGAAGAAGAAGCCGGCGAAGAAGAGGGTGAGGCGGAGGTGGTCCATGACTCCGGTGTCGACAGCGACGATACGGATGACCCGATGGAAGAGAGTAGTAGTGCCAGTAGTAATAGTAGCAGTAGTGATGACGAGGACGCGGTGTACGATCCTGTAAGAGATCCCGAACGAGAAGCTCGTTTACATCGCCTTCTCGGGCTCCAGAAGCGTCTACGGTGCGTGCGACAGAAAATACTACGATTGAAGCGTAAACAGAATCTCCACAAAATAGAACAAAAAATTAAACATGTGCGGGAGCGTCGAACGCGGCATATGCGTAGTTTGACACAAGAGCAACGACGAAATCTCCCAGCACTACAAGTGGAACGCCCACGTAAAAACAGGGACTTCTGCTATGGATGTGGGCGATTTTACTTGGTGCAGCTTGTGCGGTGGTGGTGGCGTTGCGAAACATGCGGATTTTGGCTGTGTCCCGATTGCAGTGAAGATCCGCTGCATTGTCAGCGGAACGAAATAATTTAAAAACTAATTAATCGGCATAGCTTAAGTTTTAGTGTTAGTGTTAGTATATAAGTTTATTATAAAGACTAATAATAAAAACTCTTAAAAACTTTTGTGATAAAAATCAGCAGTATCAACGCTACCCGGAAAAATAAAGGTAAATATTTTACATTATATTTTATTAAAAATATTCTCTCTCTCTCTGTGTGCGTGTGTGTGTATATAAAGTTCCGGCATTGGTGAAATTTTCGTCAGTCACCTGCTGACCGCCGGAGCGCTAGCAATATGGAAAGTTGCTCCTTCGCTCTACCGTCCCGTCGCTCTCCAAAGTGTCACGAAAAGTCGGAGGCACTTTGGATAGAAAGAGGGAGAGTGAGGAGCTCTCTCCAAAGTACAAATGGCACCATGGAGAGTAAACAACCGTGACCTTGTTTTTGACCTCCCACTGGCTCGGGGTGGTGGGGTCAAGGTCGTTTTTTGTTTACCTTCTCCATGGTGCCTGGATACTACTCGCACATCAGTAGAAACAACATCAGGTGCAGCAACTGGAGCATAGTCAGAAAAACAAAAGATAACCTGCAAGAGCAAAAACTCAAGATTCTTGCTGGAGTTTTACGTATCTTTTCATAATACAGCACTCCTTGACGGAGTAACACACACATACATATGCATAGTCGGTGCCATTCTGGGTGCATCACTATTGTACATAAACCTATACTTTTTACATTATCAAGAACTGACCAAGAACCGCTAGCAGCCGGTCTGCGAGCGGGATATCGGCGATCTCTAAGCGGGTGCTGTTTCAAAGCACGCACATGCAGACGATACCATAGCTGCACTTTTGGTTTATTGTCGTTATATCATCGTTACCCTTCTGTCCTACTTATTATATCACCGAAAAGTTGAAAACCGAGCACAAGAAATCGCGGTGAATGAAGGCCGGGAGGGCGCTCACAACGTCAAAACACACAACAGACGGCGGCGGGAATGTGTCGCAAGCCGGTCGCCAGATCGATGCGCACAATGTCGGTTGAGGCTTTGTGATAAAAAATTATCCAAATTGCTCTAGTCATGTCTTCTATTGAATCCAGGTGTGCTCTAATAGCATTGCCATAGTAAGTTTGTAGTGTATCTATAATTTTATTGGTCAGTTTTCCTTTTCCTCCAAGTTTTATGTTTTTCTTCAAGTTTCTAAGCTGCGTTCCAAAGCGTTTTTGAACATGACCACAACACTCTTTCTTACTTATTGTCACATGAGTTTCATAAGGTTTAGAATTTATAATGGTTGAAAATGTTTACGAATCTCCATCTCCTAAGTACGACACATATTTTACATTATATTTTTCTATTGATCGACTAAAAATATCCACAATCACTGAAGACTCCATTGACCCAGAAGAAACCAAATGGTTTTTTGTACATGATGGTAAGTGTGTGCTGTACCAAATTTTCCATTCTTTAGTACCTTCTGATCCATTAAATTTTTTATACTGGTTGCATTGTAAACAGTAAAAAGAAAGAACTTCTAAATCAATAATCTTTCCACTTTCATGACCCAAGATTGTAAAAACTCCGTTGTAGGATCTATGACCTCGACGCTGCCACGTACCATCACCTTGAACACCTATTTCTCGTTTATAAGCTACGATTTCATCTGGAGTATTCGTAACATCTGATTCATCATCTAAGATATTTTCATCTAAATCGTCAATACTCAGTTGACTAATAGCTTCTGGATTAACACTTTTAGGTTCACATATCTCATTTTGTGAATTAGTACGTGTAAGTCGAAGTTCTTCGTCTACATCTTCAGACATAAACTTATCCGCAACTCTTAATGTAATTTCAAAAAACACATTACGTATTTTAATAAAAGTTGCATTTTGAATTGGACGAGGAAAGTCCATTACTCCACAAAAAGTTCTCAGACTTTCAAGGCCACCACCAACCAGTCTCATAGCTAGGACACTGCGTCTATTGATTTCTAAAATATTTGATTTTTTTCCAATTTTTTTAGAGTTGTGAAAATTCTTCTCATGTAAACACTTATCACACGTAATAGAATAATTGCCACCTAATCCATGACATTTTATTTCATAAAATTTTTTATTTCCACCACACTTACACATCAGATTGTTCTCTAAGAAAGTGAACAAACGTCTCATACCAAAGATTCTATAACATTCGAAATCAACTTCAGGATAATCTAAAGACGACAGTTTACGGGCAGAAGAACTTTTTATTTTTTTATTAGCAGAACAAAATTTAGGTCTTTTTCTTTCTGCCGATAAAATTTCTCGAATCAACTTTTCTGTGACGCTGTCTTGAAAAATCCATTATGCACACACTATATAAAAATATAAATTTATTATGGAAACACTGTTTTTATAGTATATATTTTTATACTATAACTTTATACTATAACTTTATAGTATATATTTGTAGCATTTTTATATTATAAATTTCACTATATCTTTTAAATATTATCAGATTCAATAAATGACATGTAAACATTGACATTAGAGGTTATGTTATCTTTGTTGGCAGGAATACTGTAGAGAAGGAGAGTCAACGGGATAGGAGTTTGAAGCCAGAAAATACTGAAAACTTTTTCAGTCATATTCCACCGCATGGTGGCGCTCCAAACAATTGTCTTCATTGTGACGTCACTTTCCGGGATGATTTAAAAACGAGCGTTTTCAATGAACTAAATTTTATTTCATATATCGGAAATTATACCTTTAACAATAAATAAATGACTTATTATCTAATAATTTACAAATTCAATGAATACTGTTATGAATTAGCTGATGAATCGAAGTTTATATGTCGACATAGAAACTGAAAAAATTTTGATCGTATAAGTATTGTATGTACGAAATGTTATTTAATGAAATAATAAAGTAAAAATTGATAAATATTGAATACACGCGCAGAGAAAAAACACGGAAATGAAACTTAAACAAAGATGCTCCGTGTAGGTTATATCAAAACACGTAGCAGACGAGCTCGAGATGCGCGTGCTCACGGGTAGTCCAGTAAAATTAGCCCTGCGGTAGAAATAGCGGCATTTTGGATATTTGGTAAATCGGGGTCGGAAAAGCCGATTCTAAAATTTGCAGCTTCCTAGAAAGAGTTCTATGCATAAACAGCGTGCGAAAGTTATTTTTGCTTATATCTCGAGATCGGCTTGACCTATAAAAAAATGGATGACATCAATGGAAAGAGCGTTAAATTTTGCATTGGAAACGATTTCTATTAATCGTGATTCGCAATGATCTGATTGTATGAAAGAGAGAACGCGTGTTTAAGGTTATCTCGGAGAATGTGCGCTCTAAATGCACGATCCTATCTGTCGTCTCCGAGTCACAACTACCTGTCTAATGCTGGATCGTGGGTGGCGGAATCGGGGCGAGCGTCCACATGCACCCCCTTTTATAGAATCCCCGGGTGGCGTGATTCCTACCCGCCCGGTTATCCGAAATCGTGGAAGGGACGTTATGCTGAGTCGAAAGAAACGGGCTTCGGGGTGAGTCCGAGCTGTTGCTATGCGCGGATTTCCATGTTAAAATAATTTGAGATTTTCTCATATAGATACCCTTTTATTCCAAATCCTTATAGTGTAATCTAGTCCCGAATTAAGATAAAGGTAAGTGAGTCTAGTTTTATATAAAATATGCTAGGTTAAGCTAGAATTTACATGCTATTTCCCTAATTCCCTTGTTAAAATTCTAATGTACTACGCGAATTTCTACGGTCACCTAATTTTGCTAAGGTTGATCGAGCGGTTAACAATTTTTTTGCTTAGGTTGATCGAGCGGTTAATGATTTTGCTTAGGTTGATCGAGCGGTTAACAATTTTTTTTTTTATTTCTCTGATGTGTAATTGTTACATAAATGTGCGTAGTGTAGTGAGCCGTTGGCTGTGTTCGCGTAATCCTATTATACAATAAAACTACCTAGCGAATCTGTCTTTCATTTTAGTTTCTTAAAATATGCTCTCGCTTAATCTTATGCTGCGTCTTGATTCTTCGTTGTCCTTGGTGCCAATCATTTGTGGGTTTAGCCTTGAGTCCCTCTGCATCAGGGCTGGATGAAGAAGCATTCCATTGGCTGCGGCTAGATGCTGTAGGTTCGGGAGGCTGAGGCCTGTTGATTGCATCGGCAGGTAATATGGAAGGCCCTGGTTTGTCACCTCCGGTTGTCTGGTCTCATACATCTGTGGGCGCTCTGTGACAAACTGCATATGGGTGTTGTGTCCTGAAATCAATCTATCGCGGTTTAGTAGCGGGGCCCCCCTTTTAGTGAGAACTTTCCATATGATTACTACTATTATGATGAACGCGAGTATGCCAGTTCCTGAGTAAGTTACCGTTGACTGGAGGGACGAGAATCTTCCGTAGATATCTTTATATTCGCCTAGTCTTTTTGCTTTGTCAATGATATCGCGAAAGTCCTTTCCCGTTTTTAGCGAACGCGAGAACATATCCCTCCTACGGTTTGAGGGTTTTGCTATCCCTTCTTTTTCTAGCGTGTTTTTGATAAGGGCTAACGACGTGTCGTTTTTTCTGTTTATGCACGAGCCAATATCTAATTCCGTTTCGTTAAATAGTACCGTTGAATAGTTAACGCGTACTTCGCGTGACGCTATGAGTCGTACTGTGTTCGTGTGTGCGGTGCAGCCATGCGGCAGGCGCAGTATGCCTACGCCGTCAATGTGTATCGTGCTATCTGTCAGTCGTTTGCAGCTAGAGAACAGCTTCTCTTTATTATTTGTAGAGAATACCCAAGTGTTTGGAGTGCTTTATGTTTATGGGGGTTTTGCCGGTACTGATTTGAATTTCGCAGCTCGTGCGGTCGTTAATTTCGTGAACTGGCTCTGTGTTCCGGCATATGTAAAGTTTATTAAGTTTCTTGCACTTGTTCAGTGCGTCCAGGGAGATAGGGATATAGGCGTTCGATCCTTGGTCTAGGGCAAAATATTTCGTTTCTGGCCAAATGTAGGCAAACGTGTCTGATGTGTTTAGTGATTTTTGTTTGATCGGTAGGGAATATGCTTTATATAGGTCGTAATCGCCATAGTCTAGCAATGGTGTTCCTATATAGTACACCAAATGCATGCCTTGGAACAGTATTGAGACGTCGGATATTTTAATTAATTCCGTTATGAGCATGTCTGCTTCAGTGGATGGAAATCGTGAGTCAGCTACCGATTCTTTAGCGAGGGCTTCTGATTTTTCTATTTGTTCTGGTGTGACGAAGCGTGGGTGTACAATTCCTTGGGTTGCAAAGAGTACAGCGTCCGTAAGAATTTCCGTATCTAGTTCGTATTGTATTCCGTTGTCTTCCAGTAAGTTTAAGGCTTCCTCGATTTCTTCCTGTTTCCGTAGGATTGCTTGATCGGCTATCAGCTCATCCATGGCCTTGTCTAGTTCGTTAGCTTTTTCATGCAGGATGCTGAATTCTGTGTGTACGAGTTCGGTCTGGTTTGCTAGTAATTTAGCGAGTTGCCTCGTATCGTTGGCTATTATGCTGATTAGTTGCTGAATTTCTTCTCTGGCTTCCCCATCTAGGGTTCCGAATATGGTGCGACTAATTTTTCCTATCGCTGAGAACCAGGCTCTCTTGATTCTCGGTTTCTGTGTTGTTTCGTGACCTTGCAGTAGCTCTTTTACTTTGTCCGCGTTCTTCGCCGTCTCTTCGATTTGCTGACGTATTTTGGCCAGCTGTTGGTCGTACCGGCATGCTATGTTTATTTGCTCGCAGAATGTTTTTAATATGTCCAGGCTGATTAATAGTTTGTTCCATCTAGTGAAGAATGCTTCAAGATTTATGCGTTGTATTGTTTTCCATGATGTGCTGGAAGTTGCCAAAGGTTCAGTTTTTCAATCAATAACCCTGGATTATGGTTGATGGCCTGTATGGTGATTCTTCCATTGGTTTCCTTGAATGCCGTGCACCTGTAAGAGCGGTGTCTTATAATTGCATTTTTTTTTATTTTTGTTTTATGTGATCGTCGTGATGGCTATTATATTTTGTGTTAGGTTGTTATTGATGTTATAACGTCCACTTGTGGGTTAGTTATCATTTAATTAATTTTATTTGTTTGTTTAAACTATTAGGCTATATACATATAGCCAGATGAGGGCTTTATGTAACGTTCCCTTATGGGGTCCCTCCAATAGGCTAAGAATTTTATTATGTTTTAGCAAATATTATTTGCGTCTAGCTTTAGCCGTGATAAGGCTTTCGTTGCTTATCTGTTTCTTCGTGACTCTTCCGCGCGCTCTCTTTCGCGCTCAGATTTCGCGAGATGCGATCTTGTGTCGGGGTAGGGGATTATGTCGGGTTTGCACTTTTATTTTCCCTGCGTTTTTCTTGATTCAGTTTAGTGTTGTGTCTTGGTTTTGTGCTTCACTATCTACTCGTTGTTTATTTTCTCCTTTTATTCTATGGCTCTCCAATTTTGGGGCCCAGGCGTCGAGGAGGTGCTAGAAATAGAGGTAAGTGAAGTTATTTTTGTACCACTTTGACTTCCCTATTTTACTTACGTCGTTATTCTTTCCTGATAAACAAAATTTTTTTTTTTTTATTTTACTTTAGATGTACGAGTCCGATCCCGAGTCAGGTGAGGCGCGTGGCTGCTGGTGTGCAGGTTGGTGCATATTTTATTATATATATATATATATATATATATATATATATATATATATTTTTTTCTTCTTATTATACTTATTAATTCGTTACTTCTTCCTTTAGGCGAATCATTTTAATTTTATATTTTTTTTGTTTACAGGTTTCGTATCGTATCATTTCCGTGGAGGATGAGCCCTCTCCGGGTGGGTGGGTTCTTTGCCACCAAGAGGGCTGGGCCCTGCTTAGTTTGTGGGCAGTCCCAGAGCGACCCAGCCTCTTGTCTTCGCGTCTCGAGCACGGAGGTAAGCTTCGTGTCAGGCGCTTTCGTGTGCTTTACACACTGTTCATTTCTTTAATATTTAAATGTTTCTTGTTATAGGATTGTGTTCCAGTGCCGTGCCTGGGGTGAGGCGCAGGGGCAATTAATGTTTATTTATTGTTTAAGTCATCTATACAATATATGTTCATATTTAATCAATAGAGTGTTTTTTTTTATTTACTCCTTAATATAATCCTTTCCATATAGTCCTTCATTCCTACATTTATTAGTATAATTTGAATATTAGGATTTTGTGTTTTTATAATTTAGTGTTCTTTTGTGTGTAGCCCATGCTACTATAGTTATGCTTTCTTGATTAGCTGTGGTTTAGATTTTAGTTTTTGAAAGTTGGATATCAGCTTTTGACCAGCATTTGTTGTATTTGATTCTTGTATTTTTGTTTTATTTGGGAACTATAGCACCTAGAATCTTGTGTGGGAGGATTGTATTAACGAAGCCGCGGCTGAGATACGGTGATCTTCCAGTCAGCCGTCGATATGTGTGCGATGTATTTTCGCGTATTCGGCAATGTAGTACGGGATTGTGTATTATATATCTATATATACTGCGGTACGGGATCGTTGGTAGTATATCTATGTCACGTCGTGTGATTTATTACATAAATTTATTCAAAACCTAAAAAGAATATAAACGTTGAAATTCAAACTCTCCCAAGAAGAATGCATTGCGTGCGCCGAACAGTTTCGACACACGGCTGAATGCAGGCCACTGACGAATCAGCACATCAGCAATTCGTGACGTCTTAAGTTTGTAAATACTACAAAAATTGCATTGTACTCAATTAAGCAGTTCGTATACAGACACGGGCTCCGTACGCGTCGTCCGACAATTGGCGATATATCCGTGAAAACAGTTTATCGTTATAAATCCAAATATCTAAGTTTTATTCTCACTATTTGTGAATAATATTGTAAGTCAATTTGATATATATATATATATATATATATATATATATATATATATATATATATATATATATATAGTTAAATAAACTACATAGTTACTGTGAATATAATTCGTGCCTCGAAAGTTCTTTATAAACATTCTTTTATACCTAGCACGACCTCAAGTCTACATCTTGGCAACTGAACTCAAAGGTAAGTTCTCTCATTTAATTGACTAACAGTGAGAGTGATAGGCGCGAACTAATATCGTTTACAGCCTTGCCACTACACTTATCATTACGTTCGTGACTATTTATTTAAGTGTAGTCAGGACGTAACAATTGGTTCAGATACAAAATTAATAAAAAGTGAAATAATAGTGAATAAAAAGAAACATTAATAATAGTGCGAAATTTACACCTTAAATATAAAAATATTGAAAAAATTCTCGCGTAAACCGAGGCAATATCGTAGCGTGAATACAACCGCATTGAATAAAATAAAATCGTAATAAATAGACGTAAAGTAATTTTGAGTAAAAATAAAGTTACAAGAAATACCAAGCATAGCTCGGGTGACACAGATAAAGATAAGAAAACAAGCGTAATACATGTGTCGCGATTATACAAGGCATCGGATCAAATTTCAGCAGCTACTCGCGTTGCGGCGAATGACCTACTGAACTTGCTAACAGTAGCAAAAACGCGGAAGTAGAGCAAAACGCAAACAAACGCTAAATAGGCCAGTTTAAAAGGCCAATGGGTTTTAGTAAAACAATCAGAATCTACTTTTAATTGAGTAATGAAAATTTCAAATGAGCAATAAAGCAACCACGGACGATAAAACTCCGGAGAACGCAAGAATTACTAGAAAACAAGTCCAACAAAATCCGAATTTGAAAAACCTATTATCAAATCCACTCGAAATACACGCATTCAGGAGGAGTTCAAAACTACAACGATCGCCCGTAAAACATCAAGAAGCGGCAAAAGAAGAAGTAAAAATCAAAAATACAGGAGCTGTACTAAAAGTGTTAGCACCGAAAAAGAGTAAAACTGAAGGAAAATTTACGGAACAATTCAATACATACGCAGACGAAAATACGCAAACAAACCTTGGCGATCAACAAGAACCCTTAAAAACAAGCGCTAAACAGGAAGAGAATTTAACAACTTTAACAGCGTCTCAAACAAATGAGTCAATTTGAGACAGAACGTTTGACTTTGGAAAAGGAGAGCGGTATTCGGGCATAGGAGGATTTTGCGCAGAACAAAGCCTAGTAGTAGGAACGGAGAAAGATCCACATTTTAAAACAACTAGGTACAACATCTACCCGACAAATTCTTGGACAAACACAAGTCAGGACGGAAATTATAGTCTGATAGATTTTGATAAGCCAATCGGAGAGGAAGCTCACGGAATACAAGAGTTTGCCGATAATAAACAAGGCAAAAATAATAACAAAAATAATTCTGAGTCTAAGACAAACCAAAGCTTAACTTAAATTAATTTTGGCAGTAGTAATAACGAAATAGCAAGTAATAAACTCAGTAAACAAGAAGAGCTGACTGTCACAAACGAACCAGAGAAGAACGAAGGAAACCAAAACCAAGGAAGGGACAACAGCACAACAATAACCCCACCAGTAGCAGAGGGAGTAAGACCAATAAAATTAAATTTGAAGGATGTCGCGAGCTACGTGCCAGAATACGACGGGAAAAATATTGTTGGAGTTTATTAATTTTAATTTATTATAAGAGAACTTTATTTATAAGAAATAGTCACAATAATCTCAACGCAGTACACTAGTAGAAATAATAAAAGATACAAGTTTGAATAATATATTTATCAGTTGCAAATAATAACGCGGTAGTATTCTCGATGGTTGATGAGCTGACGGCTTCTTCCTTCTTCCGGACTCGGCTGTCCCTTTGGGTCCGGGGAATAAAAACCCAGGTCAGTTTTCGGGGGCTAGTGGGGGTCCGGAACTGCGTGCGTAGGCGTCTCTATGTGTGTGTGTGTTGGTATCGTTGAACTCCAACACCCTTCCTCAACGATATAACACGGATGACTATTCATTTTTTATCAATCCGCAAATGTCGACCATGCTCTTTAATTTTAGTCTTCCAAGAGCCTTGGTGAGCATATCTGCTGCCATCTTCTCTGTAGGGCAGTACTGGTACTCGATAATTCCATCCTCGTGTAAATTTCTAATAAAATGTAATTTAGTGTCTATATGTTTGGTCCTGTTGCCGATTTTCTTATTTGTTATTAACTTTAGGCAACTCTGGTTATCTTCATAGATCGTCGTTTTATCCAACTTGACTCCTTCAAAATCTTGAATTAAACGTCGTATCCAAACGACTTCTTGAGATGCTTCTGCTAGAGTTATATATTCGGCTTCTGTTGATGACAAAGCCACACATGGTTGCTTTCTGCTGCTCCAGCTGATTGAGGCACCGTAATATTGGAATAAGTATCCATTGTTAGATTTTCGATCGGCTTTATTTTCCGCCCAATCTGCATCGGCGTATCCAATAAGGCCTTTTTGTCCGTTCCGTTGACCTAGACGCAGCTCATAAAGCTTTGTCCCCTTCAGGTAGCGAGCGACTCTTCGCTTGTGTCTGGTCTCGTATTCACTGCGAGATATAATAAAGCGCCAATCATCTGTTGGTATTTTTCACTGTCTGGCATTAAAGATTCTTCGGTTCGAGTCTTTACATATCCTTGATCTAACGGTATGTTTGATGGTTTTGCGTCTTGCAGTTCAAATTTGCAAAGAATCTTGTCGATGTACTTTGACTGTTTTAAGAGAAAAAATCCGTCTTGATCTCTTCTTATCTCAATGCCGAGATAGTGCTTTAATACGCCGAGGTCTGTCAATTCAAAATGACTCTTGAGGTAATCGGTTACATTCTTGATTTTCTTGACATCTTTTGCAGCAATCAAAAAATCGTCTACGTAAATAATGAGATACATGATATCCCCCTTATCATTTTTTACGTAGAGACATGGATCATCCTTGCTCTGAATAAAACTGTAAGACTTGAGCAGGCTGTTGAGTTTGTCATTCCATATTTTGGCTGCTTGCTTCAGTCCGTATATGCCTTTTTTTTTAATTCGAATACGTTGTTGCTCCTTTTTCCGTCGATGTATCCTTCAGGTAGTGCCATATAAATGGTCTCTTCTAGTTCTCCGTTGAGAAAAGCGGTCTTCGCGTCGAAGTGCTTTACGATCATACCTTTTCTACCTGCGACGGTTAGTAAGATTCTAAACGTTGATTGCCGGACGACGGGGGCGAAGACCTCGTCATAATCAAAGCCGTATTTTTGCGAGAATCCTCTCACTACGAGTCGCGCTTTTCGTCGCACAATAAGCCCTTCTGCATCTCTTTTGATTTTGAACACCCATTTGCAGGAAATAACTTTTCTGTCTTGAGGCTTTGACACGACTTTCCACGTACCGTTTTTTATGAGCGACTCGACTTCATCGTTCATGGCTTGCTTCCACTCTTCTTTATGTGGTCCAGATAGAGCTTCTTTTGCACTGTTAGGCTCTTTTTCTTCTTCACTACTGGCGTAGTTAGCCACGTATCTGTCGGGCGGGACGCCCCTGTTGGTCCTTTGTGAGCGACGGCACTGTTCACCTGCTGCCGGCTCTGGCTGTAGATTTTCTTCTATGTTGACTGCATCTAGTGAAGGTTCTTGCTGTAGATCTTCCGAGCTGTCTGAATCGAGCGACTCATACTCTTCATCGGATATACTGATCGAGTCCTCGACGGTTTCTTTATTTTCTTGCAGCTGTTTATTCCTTGGAAAATCGATGTACACGATGTTGTCGGTATTTGGCTTTTCTTTATCAATAAATACGGCATCGCGGCTAATCTTTATGCGATTTGTCTCCGTGTCTAAGAATTGAAAAGCTTTTGATTCTTCCGAATACCCGACAAAAATCATTTGCTCCGATTTTTCATCTAATTTTCCTCGCTGCTCTTTATGCACGTAGATGTAGGCTTTGCAACCGAATATGTGCAAATTCTGCACATCTGGCCTTCTTGAAGTCCATAACTCATATGGCGTCTTTTGCGCTGCTTTAGTAGGCAATATATTTTGCAAATAATTTGCCGTATTCACTGCTTCTCCCCAGAATCGTTTGTCTAAATTTGCATCTAATAACATGCAGCGAGCCATTTCCGTCAAGGATCGATTTTTTCTTTCTGCGACTCCATTCTGTTGCGGCGAATACGCAGCTGTGTACTGTACCTGTATGCCTTCTTTCCTGAGATATTTCTGTAGATCATCATTGACATATTCCCTTCCTCGATCGGACCTTATAATTTTAGGCTTCTTGCCGTACTGCGTTTTTGTCATCTCGACAAAATTCTTGATGCATGTAGGAGCCTCACTTTTATACTGTAGAAGGAACGTCGTACAGTATCTCGAGTAGTCAATGATGGTTAGTATATACCTCTTATGTCTCGGCGTCGGAGTCCGCAGGGGACCGCAGACATTTGTGTGCACCAGGTCTAATATAGCCTGGGATTTTTTTATTGCTTCTTTAGGAAAGGGCGAGCGTGCCATTTTTCCCTGAACGCAGCACTCGCACGTCTCCTGTACTTCGCAGTCTTTTATGGCTATACCTGTGGCCAGTTTCTTTCGCGCTAAGTCCTTTATGGCATCTATATCCCGATGCCCAAAACGCCTGTGCCACGTGTGCGCGTAATCCTCTCTGTGCCCCGGGTTTATTGCTCCGCTGGCCACGCAGGCCCTGTCAGCGGTCCTAATCCGGTACAGCTCCGGAGACAGTCTGGCAATTGCTTTAATCTCCCCATTTTTTGTGATGAGGCACTCGTCGTTCTCGAAGATTACTTTAAATCCGCTCTTCGACAGTTTCTTTACCGATAATAAACTTGAACTCAGAGTAGGCACGTACAGAACATCTGCGATGCACATTTCTGAAATTTTATTTTCTTGAACGACGCACTTTATGACGCCTTTCCCGACGCCTTTCACCTCTGCTAGTTTTTCTTCGTCTGCAAGGCGTACGCAGCCTTTTCTGCTTGAGTCCAGATTGATGAAAAAATCACGGCTGTTGACCATATGGCTGGTCGCTCCTGAGTCGACTAACCAACACTCTGTAGGTTTTTCCGATGTCTTGCCGAGCAATGCTTTTTCCATAACTGAATTCGACGAAGGGTCAGATCAGTTTTCGGGGGCTAGTGGGGGTCCGGAACTGCGTGCGTAGGCGTCTCTATGTGTGCATGTGTTGGTATCGTTGAACTCCAACAAACTCCAACAAATATGACAGCAACGGACTACATAAAAAAATTAAAGCAAGTCAGAAGCCTCATAGACCCAATAGACGAAGGAAATTTGACGAACCCCCTAAAAGTAAGAATGTCAGGAGAAGCAGAAGAAGCACTAAGCAGCAACAAAAAAAAACCATAGATGATTTAATAAACGGAGTAAGAATACTGTATCCGATTGACGACGACATCCATGAGCTGTACGCAAAAATGGGCAGAATATTTCAAGGAGAAACAGAAACGGTAGTACAATATACAAACAGACTTAGGAAAATAGTATTAAAAATAAACGAATTGAAAAGGCTACAAGGAACTGGGGACGCAGAACTTAAAAGATTCGAGGAGGAATTGGATGTAGAAGCAGCAAGAAAATATAAAAAAGGACTTAAACCAGAAATTAAATACGAATTAGGTCAAGAAAGCACCGTAGAAAATATTTCGAGAGTGGCAATAGAAATTGAAAGCGATATAAAGAAAATAAAGACATAAACAGAGGCATTGTGAATAATGTGTACGAAGTCTACGGAGGAGAAGTAGAGCAAACACGGAAAGTACTGACATGCCAAATATGCAGAGATTTCCAACATGAAGCGCTCTTCTGCCGTTCAGCAGCATGTGTATATTGCAAAGGAGCGGACCACTTTTCCAATAATTGCAGGAATGTTACAAATAAAATAAAATTAATATGTAAATTCTGCAGTCAACCAGGTCACTCAATTAGTGCCTGCCGATTTAACAAGAAACAGAACAATCACTGCCAATACTGTCAAGAAATGGGACATGATGTAGGGCAATGCCCGTACATAGGAGATTACGAAGTATGCTGGAAATGCAAAGAAACGGGACACAATCCAAATATATGCTCAAATACAATGACAAATAGCGTCGAAAAATGTGAATATTGTGACATTAAAGGGCATACAGTACAGAATTGTCCGGAGGTATTGTGCAGAAAGTGTAATAAGAAAGGCCACACAATTAAATATTGCAAAATAGGAGAAAGTAGGCTACCATTCAGAGTATGTACGATTTGCGAAACAACTGGCCATGAAGAGGCAGAATGCGAAAGAGCAAAGATTCTCGTGGCAGAGTATAAAGCCAAACAACAGCTCAAATGCCAACTATGTGAAGAAAATGGTCATACAGCTAAATTCTGCAATAAATTTAGAAATAAACAACAAACTCAGACAACAAACAACAATAATTACAGTAGAAATTTTCAGAGGAAATTTTGCGAATACTGCAAAATAGGAGGTCATGTAGTGAACGAATGTAAAAAACTAAAAGCCCTAGAGAGTGGAGGGAAACATAAGCAAGTAAACTGTAGCTACTGCAATGAAACAGGGCACAAAATCGATGATTGTAAAAAAATTAAAAGCCTTGAAAGACAACAAGAGAAATTCTGCTCGATATGCAAAAATAATAACCATACAGCGGAGAGATGCTTCAGAATTACGAACAACCAGGGAAACTACAATGCTCTTCCAGGAGGGAGCGCCTAGGAAGGGAAAATGAGAATAAAGCGTTCCCACTACAAGTAACGGAAAAAACAAATCAAGATACAACGTTAGAAAAGAAGAATCTAGAAACCACTGAAAACAAAGCCGACACAATATTACAAACTTACGTACTAAAACTCGAGAATTTATTGCAATACATAGAGGTAGAAGATCAACACTCTAGTAAAATAAATAGGCTATTAGTGGACAGTGGAGCACAATTAAATATTATTAAGAAACAAAATATATCAATGAATCATATAAATAACGACGAACAAATTTTAATATCTGGAATAACGGAAAACGCCATACGTACCCTTGGATCTATAAAGTTACCAATAAACGGAATATATTTCGATTTTCATGTAGCTCCAGAGACATTTGCCATTCCGTATGACGGAATCATAGGAATAAAAGTCTTATTACAGCAAAAATTAAGACTGGACAAAGGTTACTTGGAAATAAACCGTAAGAAAATCGAAGTGAAATCTACAACGCAGATAAGCACAATAAATACTAGTACAACAGCAGAGGAATGCAGTATGAAAAAAAAGACTCAATAAATAGAGACACAAGAGATAATTGTACAATAAGATTTAGGAAGAGTATTGGAGATCGCAGGAGAAATTCAGGACAGCATAAATAAAGGTATTTCAGAGTATGAGAGTAACACAGAACGCACAGTTGACTCGCCAGATTTCGTAAAAGAAAACTCGGACGAAGCACAATTGAGCAGCTGGAATCAACGAAGACTTACAGAGTTCATTCATGATTCAAAGGTGCATATGCAGCAATTTATAGGATACATTAATGAAACTCTCGAAAGTATAGAAAAAGAAGAAACTGAAGAATACTGCATACAAAATTTTCCGACATTCGTAAAAATACTTAAAGAAAACGTAGATTTTGAAAGTGATGAAAAATATTTACGCCATACAAATGAAATAAATTTCGTCACGTTCGACATAGAAGATATGCCTGATACTTTTACGGGAATTCCAGGATTATCACTGCCAAAAGCGGAAGAAACATTGCACTGTGGTTCCATATATTTAACGTCAGAAAACGAAAAAAAGCAGAAGAAATCGCAAAATTAAGTAGAAGTGAGAGAAACAAACTATTAATGATTACAATAAATTTAAATCATTTATCGAGAAGAAAAAGGAAATTTATTGAAGATCTAATCCTATTAAACGAAGACATATGCTGGCTAGAAGGAGAAAAGTTGGGAACATGCAACGTGGAAGAGCACGAGATAAATTTAACCGACGAGGCGCCAGTTTACGTAAAACAATTTCCGTTACCCTATACATTAAAACAAATAGCTATTAGTGAAACAAAAAAACTAATCATAAATGAATTAATTAGATCGTCAACTATCGCATTTAATGCTCCGGCATGGGTTGTGCCACAAAAAGGTCTAACAAAAGACGGGAAAAAGAAATGGAGGTTAGTTATTGATTACCGAAAACTAAATGCCAAAACAATACCAGACCCTTATCTTCTACCAAATATAACAGAGATATTCGATTCTATGGGGAAAAGCAGGTATTTTACAACGATTGATATGGTACCGGGTTTCCATCAAATAAAAATGAAAGAGTCGGATATACACAAAACAGCATTTAGCATACACCCATTGGGACAGTTTGAATTTGAAGTACTTCCATTTGGACTAATTAATTCACCAAGAGTATTTCAAAGAATACTAACTAAAGTACTAGGAGATTTATTGGAGAAAGAATTCTGTTATGTTTATATTGATGACATAATTATAGTATCAAATACAGTAGAAGAACACAACGAAAGATTTAACCTAGTAGCACAAAAACTAAGAGAAGCGGGAATTAAATTAGAAACAAGTAAATGCAATTTTTTCCAGAAAGAAGTAGAGTTTTTGGGCCACATTATTAGTGAGTGAGGAATGTAAACAGATCCAATGAAAATTGAAGCCATAACAAAATTTCCAATTCCACGAAACGTTAAAAATGTTCGAGAATTTTTAGGGTTAGCAGGCTACTACAGAAGATTCATACAAAATTTTACAGAAATAGCTAAACCGATTATACAGTTATTACAACAACAAGTAAAATTTGAATGGAAGAAAGAACAACAGCAAGCATTTGAACGATTAAAAGAAGCTTTATGTACGGCACCGGTACTACAGTTTTCAGATATGTCAAAACCATTTATTATAACAACAGATGCATCTAATTATGCACTTGGATGCGTATTATCACAAGGAGAGATCGGAGAGGACAGACCTATTGCATTTGCGTCAAGAGTACTGAAAGCAGCAGAGAAGAATTATCATACCTTTGAGCGTGAAGCCCTTGCAATCACGTTTGCAGTAAAAACATTTCGAAATTATATTTATGGCAACAAATTCAAAATAATTACTGACCATAAGCCTTTATTATCATTCAAATCAGCAGATAAAAACAGTAGAGTTCAAAAATGGAGATTACAATTATTAGATTATGACTATGAAATTATTTATAAACCGGGAAAAATTAATACAAATACGGACGCATTGTCAAGAAATCCAGTAGAAAACATTCAAATAAATGTGGTTACAAGAGCTCAAAAAGCAAAAGAATTAAAAACATTAGATACTAGTGAAATACCTACCAATGACTTGAAAATTCAAAAACTAAATGATGAACGGATTAAATTAAAAGAAAGGAAAAATAGCAAGAAAAAGAAAAACAAAATCAAAGCAGTGAAAAACAAAGCGAAAATAGAAGAACTTACGAAATCAAAAACATGTGAGAAAAAAAAAATAAATACGGAAACCGACAAAAACATCGTTTATACAAAAAAATCTATACAATTTAGGAAAGACAATATCGCACACGTCATAAATAAACAGGGGGAATCTTTAGACCAAAAAACGGAGTGGCTACTAAATAGCAAAAATGCTACGGCTGATAAATATTTAAATATAAACGAAATTGAAATTATTAATTTAAATTCAAAAAAAGTATTTATAATATGCATGGATACAGGCCAAGCAGCAACCAGGGTAAAAGAAAATGTATACAAAAATTTTGAGCTTCTGAGAGAAATCATGATACGCAAAAAAGTTAAAAGTTTTACCATTTCTAAGGATTTAAAAATAAATAACATAAATTGGCCGGAAATAGAAGAAATTTTAACTAAAGTCTTCCAACATTCGGATATAAAAGTAGTCATTTGTCTAAATTATATAGAATATGTTGAATTAAAAGATAGAGATAAAATATTCAATTTAAATCATTCAAGTGCTATAGGGGGTCATTCTGGAGTAAATAGAACATTTACTAGAATTAGAAGTAAATATTTTTGGGAAAATTTAAAAACAGACATCGAAAGTAGAGTTAAAAATTGTGAAGATTGTCAAAGAAATAAACTAAAAAGGGTTAAAACAAGACAACCAATGATAATAACCTATACACCTTTCAAAACATTCGATAAAGTAGCCATGGATATAGTAGGTCCATTAAATCTAACAAAGAATCAGAATAAATATATACTGACAATACAGGATCAGCTATCTAAATTCTTAATAGCCGTACCGTTAGCAGATCAAACTGCAGAATCAATTGCTGAAGCGTTTATAAAAAAATTCATATGTATTTTTAGTTCACCTAAAGTAGTTTTAACTGACAGAGGAGCAAATTTTACAAGTAAACTGAGAATTTAAATCTTTTTGCGATTGATTTTAAGAGTTGAAAGATTGAAACAACAGCATTTTCTCCTCAGTCTAATGGATCATTAGAATGGGCTCATCATCCATTATGTGAATATTTAAAAAATGTTAGCACGAAAAAAATAGAATGGGACGAATTACTAGAATTAGCACAGTTTCATTATAATACAAGTGTACATAGTGCTCACAAATTCACGCCACATGAACTTGTTTTCGCTTACCCTCCTAGACTACCTTCAAGTGAAGCTTTAAAAGCATCCGAACAGTTACCAACATTTAATAATTATATAACAAATTTAGTAAAAAATATGCAAGATATTGCTACTCTAGCACGAGAAAATCTGATACTCGCGAAAGAAAAATCGAAAAAATATTATGATAGATTTATAAATCCAGTAAATTTCGAAAAAGGGGACCAAGTTTGGCTCATAAAAGAACCAAAATCCGGAAAGTTAGAAAAAAATCAAAATTTGGGACCGTTTGAAATACTAGAGGTCGGCGAGAATAGCAATATCGCAATAAACAAAAATGGCGAAACACAGTGCATGCTAATAAACTAATTATTTATAGAAAGAAAAACTAATATTATTTTCTGTTTTAGAAAAAATAATCATGATCATCAACATAATAATTTTGACTGCAATCATTAAAGTAACTATCGCAGTTATTGAATATGACTGTGGATCTGCAACACCGAAGATTACAACACCGCGCAAGTAAACTCGACAAACGTCGCTATAGAACTCGTCCAAATAGCAGACTTCAGGACGGTACCAATTATTCAATGTAAAATCGAAATTCATAGAACGATTTTCAACTGCGGGATATTCGGACATCTTATACCAACAGAAAATGCAGAGCAACAGTACATTGAAGAGATAAGTCATGAACAATGTAAAGCTATTCATGAAAGAGGTATTTTTAAATATAACAACATTCATACTATATCAAATTTAAAAATAAATGCAACAACGACGAAAGGCATAGATTTCGCAGGAAGTGCGGAGGGCAACTCTTGTTCAGGCGCTTCCTACGCCGATAGTTTTGGTTCTTGGAATAAAGTGTTTGTTCATGGCTTAATAAAAACCACATTAATAGGAAATACAGCTAGAGTAAACTTAAATAATGATAAGTTAATGTTAAGTTCGGGAGTAGTATGTAAATTTTCGGATAAAAACTGTATGGATATGGAAGGCGGTCATACATTTTGGGACGTTCTGCCTACGAGCGAATGCTTTAAAAATTCGTACGACATTTTATTTAAAGGTATTGCGACTAAATATACTAGTAACGAAAAAATCACATTCGCGTTATCGACTAAAAATAAAATAATGCATTGTAATAGAGAATTCATAAGAACAGAGCACCCAAAATTATTGATTGCAGAGAGATAGCAAATTAAATATGTATTTTTACGAAACCGATAGAGTAAGTAGTGATCATTCTTTAAATTTAGATTTATTTACTTATGTAAACTCTAAGTTTGTATACATTGAGAAACATTTAAGAAAACAAATCAATAATTTATACGTAAATGTAATCACGGAAAAATGCGAATTGGAAAGGAAGGTTATCCAGAATTCCCTATCCTTAGCCACGTTAGCACCGGATGAATTTGCCTATAACATCATGAAACAACCAGGATATATTGCAAGAGTTGCTGGAGAAGTAGTACATCTCATAAAATGTATTCCAAAAACTGTCAAGATCTTACATCTAAATGAATGTTATAATCATTTACCAGTATTAGCAGGAATTGAAACTTGGTTTCTAACACCAAAAACTCATATTTTAATAAAACGAGGCATGCAAGTAGATTGCAATTCTATAATACCTACATATTATAAAATATCCGAAGAATGGATAAAGTTTGGACCAAAACCTATTAAAACAGAAGCACCGAACGTGTTAAAACCAAATACGAAAATCGGCTGGACTTTTGAATCAATAGAAGGACTAGCTACGAGTGGAGTGTATTCACAAAACGACCTGGATAAATTACAACAGCAACTAATGTTCCCGATGGAAAAAACATCACTTTTAAACGTAATAGCAAGAGAAATGGCGGGAGAACACACGTCAGGAGAAATTTTTACAGAAAATACACTAGAACACATTGCTGATAGCACCTGGCACTTAATAATCGAAAAACTAACTACATGGGGTTCATTCTCATCCGCATTTATAATGATATTGATAATATACTCTCCACACGATTTACGGATGGTCCATACACCTGATTGGAGCATTATTTAGCTCTATCACGCATCTGATAACATCACTGCAGAATAATCCAGTTAAAAAGGAATGCAAATCAAAGCAGAAGAGAAACGAAATGTACGAAGAGACAGAACTACAAGAAGTAAAAGTCATTCCAGTTCCAATTTCAAGACCTATACAACCACCTCCTATCCCATACAGGCCACCAAGCATCACACCAGTTAAACCTACTATTCCTGTCGCGAAAAATAAAAGAATTTTTTCTTTAAGTTTAGATTAAATATAAACATTTCTTAAATGCTTCCAAATGATAAAATAAAAAAATCTTTTGCTTGTAATTTGATGGTCGTAAGCTTAAAAAGCGGCCCTACTGCGATACTTGGGCCCCGAGGATTTACATCTTACGATGTAATTTTATTTTTGCGTTCAATATCAAGTTTATGTAGAAAATAAAATTGTTAAGATTATTAGTGATTTAAAATTTTTTCAACTTTAGCTTTAAGGATTTGAAATTATTTAATAAATTAAATATTAAGCGATTTGAAGCAATAGGAAGAGAATAGGTAAATAAGTAAAATTACAATTAATTTTAATAATTTATTAATCATATGCAGTTACAATTATACCTATGTTTGAGAATCGGACCAACAGTTACATTATAGTAGTTTATAAAAATCTCGATATAAATACGTTTGTTATTATTTGTGTATACTTTAAGTTCGTAACATGTAAGCGCGGCAAGACCCCAGGTATCCTCCTCAGGTCCATATTCACCTTCCAGGTAACCGTCATTGATACGACGGTCGCAACACCTCCAGGAGCGAATAGATTGCCAATCTTGGAACTAGAAAAACAGAAAAAAAAGATATATATTAATTTAAGTTTACATTTATAAAAATAAATTATACTTTATAACCATAGGAAAGGAAGAGAAGATAACTTACACAGACACGGACATATTTCCGATAATCAGCCCTTGGAGGTATTGGAGAGGGCAAGTGTTCTCTCTTAGCCTTCTTAGCAGCTCGTATGTACTGCCAATCTTGAAACTGAATAATAAATTGATATATTTAGCAACAGCTAATTAAATAGCAATAATACTTTTTAAAATAAATTATAAAATATACTTACGCATACGTGCGCATATCGCTTTTGCGGAAACCCGTACATTTTTACTATATCTATAGCTTGCGAATTGTAAAAATAAAACTTTACTCACCTGTTATTATTACTTACCTTTTATAAGCGAAATCCGTCTACTAAATACTTTTGTAACGCTGACCTAATCGAGAGTCAACGAACTTCAATTCTTTAGTACTAGCATTCTTAGCTAGAAGAATGCATTGCGGGCGCCGAACAGTTTCGACACACGGCCGAATGCAGGCCACTGACGAATCAGCACATCAGCAATTCGTGACGTCTTAAGTTTGTAAATACTACAAAAATTGCATTGCGAACGAAGATTTTAAAAAGCCTTGCATGTACTCAATTAAGCAGTTCGTATACAGACACGGGCTCCGTACGCGTCGTCCGACAATTGGCGATATATCCGTGAAAACAGTTTATCGTTATAAATCCAAATATCTAAGTTTTATTCTCACTATTTGTGGATAATATTGTAATTCAATTTGATATATATATTTATATAGTTAAATAAACTACATAGTTACTGTGAATATAATTCGTGCCTCGAAAGTTCTTTATAAACATTCTTTTATACCCAGCACGACCTCAAGTAATATTTTAGGATAACATATAATAACTCACCATCATCAGTAATTCGATTGGTGCAACTGGTTTAGGATTCATAATAGGTAGTAGCATATTACTCGTTCACTTCCATCCCCATAATACTGGATCTAAATCGAATTCAAGTCAAATCTGCATTTGGTAATATACTCTTTTAGCATGCTCTCTTAATACCGAATCGGTAGGCGGTAAAGACGATAAAGATAATTCTTTTTTTGCAATTGCTGTAGATGTGCAAAATATTTTATATCTTAATTCATGTAGAGTAAGTTTTTGGTTATCTGCACCACACATTATTATCATAAGTTTTTCAGCAACTCTATATACATATATCGTATATCGTCGACATTTTGGAATGGCTTATAAAATATGGATATTAATTGTTGCAAGTCTTCATTTTTTTGTAATAATGTTATAATACTTTTTTACCTTTATTATATATAGCACTTGTTGAATCACATCCAGCAAACGTATGAGCAAATAAAATGTATTTTTCTAAATGTTTATGATCTCTGCTTGAATATAATTCATTTTTCTTGTTCGGTGATATTTTATAAAAATATATTTTATTTCCACCGGTGCAGTGTGTAATTAGTAAAATTAACAAATCTATATCATTGCCCACCACTGAAACGAAACTTTCATTACTATCTTTTAATTCTATGGCCGTACGAATAATTACAGTGTCTGCATCTTCTGAAATTTTTGTATGAATGTTACTTTCCTCTAAATATTTTGATAGTAAATCCACTAAATTTAGTTTATTACTAATGTTTGAAAGAAATTTTGTCTGATTCATTGTTACCATTTTATCTTCAGAGATATCGATATCGGCTCCGACGTTTTTCTCTCTCCGGCAATATCTTTCATATGATTTTACTCCGATATATTCGTTGTTATATCCATCAAAACCAAAATGTTTAATGATATATGATAAATATAATTTAAAAACTTCTTTGAATTTTTGGCTGTGTTGCCAAACTACAGCATGAAATAACCAGCCTCCGTCTATGACATACATATGTGATGTTTGCAGCGCTAGCAACCTATTCGAAGTTATAAATAACGGATAAAGTTTTGATTTCTGCGTTTTTCTCATTTGTCCCTTTTCGTCGAATAAACTTAGCGGATACGGCGAAAGCTCATAAGAAAAAGCTTCGCGTGTTTTTTCAGCATCTCTATTGAAAATGACACAAATTCTTTGACATAATAAGTAAATATCAATAGTAGATACTTCATGGTTGTAATCCAGATGTATTCCAGTTGCGGCACTTGCTAAATTGTTAACTTTATATATTTTTGACATTGAAATATTGTCAGCATTTTTCCCAACCATATCTTCCATTCCTTGCAGTCCTTTTTCAATAGCTTTATGACAATCTATATTTGGTCCACCAATTATTCCTGTAGAAAGCGATACCAAAACATGGAGATAATTGAAAGGATTATGATTTTGCAGCCAGGTTACAAATTCGTATATGTCATTTTTATCTCTCTTCATTCGACTCTTAGAAAGATCAACATGTTGTTCACTATTATTCGATTTCATTGCACAGTAATTTTTCAAACACTCCATTACATTAAACGCTGACGGCAAGGCAAATAAATAACGTGCAACAACGCTAGGATTGACACCTCGACCATACTTCTGTACCGAAAAACCTATTTAACCCATTAACGCCGAGGTGATCAGAATTTTTACTAACTTTTCAACGTGTTTATTTTTTATGTTATCGGACCAAAAAAATAATGGAATCTTGATGCTCTTTCAGAATCTGAACTCAAAATTTCGATTAGACATCGAGAAAAAAAATATAGCTGATTTAAACGTGAAAAACGTGAACATTTTCGAAAAAAAATTTGTTTCTTATTTTTTTTTCACAATGATAACGCAAAGGTATCAACTTTTTACTATGATCAGAGATGATCATGGCACTCGAAAATTTAGAGGAATTTTTTTCAGAAAAATTCATCAATGCGTTTTTTCAAAATGACGGCGAGAATGAAAATATTTTATAAAATTCTTAATCTTTTGTTTTCTTAAAAACTATAAATTAAAAAACAAAATTCTAAGAACAAAAATGTCTTATAATTAGTCAAATAACACTCTCGAATTTTTTCAGAATTTTTGGAGACAATTTTTGATTTTCAAAAAATTCAAAAAATCCAATTTTTCAAAAATACCTAAAAAATTTTTGAAAAAATTTGAGAGGATTCCTTGACTACTTCCTTGCTCATTTTGTACATATACATTGTTTTTTTCTACTCTTAGCATTACCCAGAGACAACGGCGTGGACGTGGTAGAAATTTGTCTCGTTTGGGGTGCTTTTTTTTCGTGAGTCCCCTTGCCTCTCACTTTAATATTTCTTCTATCAGTGCTTTGCTGCTCAACAATTATTATATGCATATAGATTCCATTCTTTACAATAGATCCTTGTTCTTATTGGACATTTTTCAATTGAACACCTTCTCAATAGGCCGCTACTAGATCGTTTATGAAATGTTTTACTTCTTTGACCTTTTTGAATATAATATTTAGTAATCGAAATAGTTAACTCTTTTATTCCAACTTTTTTCTTTCCATCACGTGTAGCATTGAAAATTACGTGAGCGTTTGTAATGGATGCCTGTATAAATCTTATAAAAACGATCCATGTCCATTTTTTGGAACGTATACTCGGAAGTACATTATTGCAGTGTCCATTATGCACTTCAACACCGCCCATAAATTTGTTGTACAAATGAAAAGCTTGCTGAAAAGGTATATCAATTATGGATCGAGCCTCTGAACTACATCTTCTCGAAGTTGATAGTAGACTTACACCTTCAGCAGTTGAAACTATTGAAACGGGCTTCGAATCCATAATAGTGATGAAATTTATGCCACTATTTTGATCATGTTTTACAATATAAGTACCTCGTGGAGCTTTCTTTTCAAATATATTCTTTTCTTTGCCTCGATTGTCTCTTATAGTGCCAGTGCATTTCAAACGTACTTTTTGCAAGTGTAAAATCAAATCCATATTTGTAAAAAAAATTATCAAAGTACAAATGAAATGCAGGAATTTTATTATAATTTATTAGCCGAAAAAAAGGTTGTAATAAATGCAACAATACACGAGTACCTAAAGCACATTTTGCTCATTCGTTTCCGGTTTGGGAATTTTTATCGCAATATAGATCTAAATTCAGTAGATAGCCGTCTGAAGTTCATAAACCCCAAAATTTCAAACCTAACCTTATTGGTTTCCCCCGAATAAATTGTTTTAATGCAGTTCTTGCATCAGACTTGGCCATCATTTCATCAATAGATATAGAAGTTTTCCATATTCCGAACTTTAGGAGGTTGTTTTGGAAAAGTTTCAACATCGAACGAACCCGCCACCCTCTATCGTTTGGATCCTTGTCTTTAGCTTTTGAATATTTTATTTTAGACTTGATTTCTTCAAACTTATCATTGCAGAAGAAACAATTTCACTAGATAAGAATGGATCAGATGACCAATAATCTCTCTTGAGACTTTCTTTTATTGAATGAACTGAAAATAACTATACCTATAAAAGTGTCAAGATCTTGTAATTTCAGATCATAATTATTCTCTTTAGACGCATCAATTATATATTGTTTCATTTCGGCGGAAAAAAAGGTTTCAAACAATTGGAAAGGCTCGCACGCCTGTATATTCTTTTTTGCAGCTTCAGATAATAATATTGTTTCTTCACAAGTATTTGGATATGACTTCTTGCCATCGATCGAAATGAATTCGTGATTTTTTTCAAGTTTATCTAAGTTTTCAGAATAAGTAGCACAAGCTTTTTTATAAGTAATATTTGGTACTGTGAATTCGTGTTCAGAATCTGAATCAGATATCGAATCACAATCGGAATCAGAATCATCGGAGCCTGAATTGTCTGCATTCGGAATCAATATTTTTTCGTCGGAATCACTATCCGAATAATCTGATTCATACTCTGCATGCGATGAAGCAGAAGATTTTAAACGTTTTCGTGACATAACAAATGTATTGAGAAAGTGAACACCAATATTTTTATTATATGCTTTACTTAGAATTCATCTCAGGCGGAATATCTATCAAATTTGAAAAACATGAATTTTGTAGTGGTAGATAGAAACAAAATTTTATGTACGACGTGACATGTAGGTAGCGGTACAACTCACCTTATGACTCGAGGAATTAGCATCTGCTCAGTATTCAATATATCAAAAAGTAAAATTCAAGAAAAAGTTTTTTCTCTAAACGTATAGACTTTACGAAAAAAATTTTAAGAAAAAACGTCTAAAAATTAGTCAAAAAATTTAAGAGTGTTATTTGACTAATTTTAAGACATTTTTGTTCTTAGCAATTTTTTTTTAAAGTTTATAGTTTTTAAGAAAACAAAAGATTAGATTTTTTTAAAATTTTTTCATTCTCGCCGCCATTTTGAAAAAATGCGTTGATGAATTTTTCTGAAAAAAAATTTGTCACGGATGTTAGGGGATGCAGGGAAGGTGCTCTGGGAGCACAAGTGACGAAAGCTTGGAGTTCAGAACCAGAGTTTATTGGGTGATTAGGAGAGCTCTGCTCTCGTTCGTGGTCGCCGGTGATCTGCCCGCTCTGCCGTCGACGCGACTCGTCGGCGGCGAGCGATCGCGCGTGCAAAGATGCATATGCTGCATCTTCCGCCGTGCGAACTCTAGGCAGCGGCGTTCCCTGCTGACGATGCGTCCTGAGCGTCGTCAGCCGCAGCCATCGGAGATGCCACCGGAGAGCCTAGCGCTCGTCCGTGACAAATTCCTCATAATGTTCGAGTGCCATGATCACCTCTGATTATAGTAAAAAGTTGATACCTTTGCGTTATCATTGTGAAAAAAAATGCAAAAAATTTTTTTTTTAATTTTCAAATTTTCACGTTTTTTTACGTTTAAATTGGCCTTTTTTTTTCTCGGTATCTAATCAAAATTTTGAGTTCAGATTCTGAAAGAGCATCAAATTTCGCGTAGGAATAGAGTTATTGCATTATTTTTTTAGTCCCATAGAATAATAAATAAACACGTTGAAAAGTTAGTAAAAATTCTGATCACCTCGGCGTTAATGGGTTAATGTCTGCTCAATTATCATGTCACTCCATACACCAGACCACGCTTTATCTGATCTACGTATAGTGAAATAGCCATCTTTCGTATAACGTTCAAATTCTAAAGGATCCATTATTACATCCAAATTTGCCATACCTTGAAGATAAATTTGAGCACTTTTTGCATAAGCAAAATGATCACTTGAGTAAAATAATGGTAACATATCTTTAAGGATTTGTAAATGTAGATTCCAATCGCCTAAGCGTTCTGCTTCTATAAACTGTATTGTATCCACAATTTTGGCGTTGGACCCTTGCTTTCAATGTTATTTAATTTTTGTATGAATTCTTCTGATAAGTGTTTCATAAAATTATTACTTTTACAGTCTTTTATCAAAGGAGGGTTTTTCATCCAATTACTAAAAAATTCATTAATAAATTCTTCTACTCCAGCTACGTTACTCATTGATTTGCAGATAATGATAGCTATAGCCGTGAAGCTTAAAATGTGAGCTCGTACTGCTCTTGAGAATGCATGACCCGCAAGCATTTATTTAACGGATTCTGGAGCATATACTACGGACCACATTTCTTCGAGTCCACTTCCGTCCATGATGTAACCAATTGCTCCTAAAAATGACATTAGCAAATGGAAACCTCCTAAACGAATCACGACATCATTGTATTCACCATTTTCCGACTGTGCAACAATACAGCGAGCTTTCCAATATAAAGGTTGATCAAAAGTGACCAAAATAGTTCTTTGATCTACTTTACGAGCTTCTGCAACTGCATAATGCAGAGCCATATTTAATGTGGTTAATTTGGACGTTGGCTGGTTTATAAAAGGTAAGCAAGTTATATCGGATAATGCTCTGGGAAAATTGGCCGATTGCCTAAATGAAGGTTATTCACAGTTATTCACAGGAATATATTTGATATTCTGCAACGCATGTGAATCAATTTTGCTACAGGGGTATGTTTTTATTTGTTTATACGAAGCTATCTCTGCAGCTGTTGTCATTTTTGAATATTTTTGTGAACCACCCTCTACCACAACTTCAAAATCTGGAGTATAAACTGCGACACCTCTTAAGCAATGAAACGTTTCGTGACCATCTAATGTTCCAACATTATGGTCAGTATTGTCGAATACAAACTGAACAAAAGCACTGTCAATATGTTGAATTGGTGGATTTACTATCGTTGAGGCTTCATACATTTGAATACGTTTGTAAGAAGCACTGATACCAAACTTAGACAGAAGATCAATCATTAGTCTCGATCCCATTTTTCTGGAAATATAAATGCCGAGAGCTAATTGGAATTTACTATGAAAAGCTCTTGGACGCAGAAAGGAGACTATAGCATGAGCAATAACGTCGCTTTTCACTTGACTATTTTCAATATTACTTTCCTGTTTTTCTTTAAAAAGACGATTGAGAAAATTTTGCAGTAATTCGGGTATTTCTGAATTGACGTTGTCCAAAAATTTTTGCGCAGGTGAATAAGATGAATTTTCATATTTCGTACTCACAATTTCAGCTCGAAGAATTTCTGCAGTGAAATTTACAACAGCATTTTTTTCAAAATTGTGGATTGATTTCTTACTGATCCAATCGCTATAAATTTTTGTTAAGTTGATTGATTTATAGTAAATAAGTGTTTCTCGGCCACGATGTTTTAAAATGAAAATATCTTCGTTATATTACTCTTTTAATTTTTTGCATAATACTTTGTTACTTATATCTGTATCAATTACATTATGTAATTCCGATAAAAAGAATTGAAAATTTCCACTTTCTTCGATGTAATTGTATATATTTTCAATTAAATCATCAGTTTCATCATTAAAATTACATGGTTGAAGGTCCATGTTATATGGTTCAGTTTCTTCTTCTGATGGCATTAAAGATTTATGTAAAAAGGATTTATAGCAATAATAATGGTACCTAGGTTTTTTTTCTTCAAGTGATATACCCCCCAATCGATTCAGTACCAACATACCGACATCGCCATTTCTTTCAGAAGCAACATTCAAAAGATTCTGATAGATATACGCGCGTTTTAAGTAGCTAACTTTTTTATGAGAAGGATCTAATACTTCAATGCAAATAAAGCAATGTTGGTCAAATTTATAGTCATCTGAAACACTTGCCGTTGACGATGACGGCAATGAAAATGAGAAATTTTGTGCTGGCGGAGATGGTAATGAGGAATCCCTTTTTCTTTTACTTGTCTTCTGCGGTATTGCCGAATAGTGCTTTCTACAAATTTCATGAAAGCTTACACTCTCTTTTCCTATCCATTGTTTGAACTTTTCATCCTCTCTGCTTTTACTTTTATTTATAAAAGTTTCTAGATCTTTACTACGAATTTGAACGATATCATCTGTATCATTTTGTAGTAGTTTGTCGCAAAGAGTGCATATAGTTTCTTCACTCATATTTTCGTTTTCCATTGTTCAAACAAACTAAAAATTAGAATTTTTAAAATTACAAATTGAAAAAAAATTGAATGTCAAGCATATTAATTTCTTGACAATTTTCAAATTTCATGTTAAACATTTATAGCAAAGAAACAAAATAATAAATTCATTAATAAACCGCACCTAATTCTCTTGCACGAATTTTCTTGCAACATTAACAAAACGAAAAAACACACTATTTTCTAATTATGTTGTAGTAAGAACAAGAAGAATGAAATTTTATATACAGAACTATACGAACAAAAACTTTTTCAATTAATTTTTAATTTAAATTTATTGATAATATTGATATTATATAAGGTATCATAAGTTGATATTACATAAGGTCATCATAATTATTACAAAATACTTTTTAAACTCTTATATAATTGTTATATTGCATGCTTGTACAAGATGCGTTCAATTGTTAATATAAATAATATGGTAGTACAGTATGATGCAGTATAAACATCATATAGTTGTATGAAATATACTATAAATATAAAATATAGCTTCAAATATATCTAAAATATTCAAATAGGATCGTCACTGAAATTATACATAAACTTTTTATGCTATTGGAGCACGTGCATCATATCGAACAATAGATAGATCATCTGCAGACGCTGACGGTTGAGCAGCAATATTTTCTTCGCGTATTTGGACATTCGTAGTTTGAAATGGTATAGTAGCTGCATTACGTTCATCATTATTATTTTTGCATTTGATACATATTTAACACAGTTGAAATAGACAAAATTTTAAAGCAATTGAAATGCAATTGAGTATTCCAGTTTTATAAAGGACATAAAATACTGAAATAGTAGCAATAGTATACATGGTATAATGAAAGATACTATAACCCGTAAGCAGCCGTGAATGGTAGTTATGATTAGATGTAATAATTTCTAAATCTTTCATGATATCTTCAATATTTTTTGCTGAATTTAAAATTTCAGAAGTGTCAACATTAGATGAAGTAAATACAGGTAGTTTTAAAGCTGATGTATTTGGAGCTATCTGCTCAACTGGTAGAAATTGAATGTTAATTTTATATTCTGAAATTTTTGTTTTATTGCCGTGACTTCTTGGTAAATACTTATGGTTCTTAGAGTATCCTTTACAATTTGAATTAAGTCGTAATATATGAGGCTTCGTAATAGTCACATATAAATTTGATTTAGAATCGCCGCAAGTTATGAATATATTTTCTGTATTGTTTGGTAAAATATACCAACTAAAACCATTACTCAGAGCCAAAACAAAATCAGCCTGCAAATCAAAATATTTTCTAGAACAGCCATTATCATCTTTATATTTTATCAAATGTGCATAACAACTTTCTTCCTCGTTAAATGTATGAACGGCAGATGTTATCTCGCAAATTTTAAAATCCTTTATAGATGTACAAACATTTAAATAAATTATGCTATACTCTGTAAAATTTGAATCGACAGCAACAGGTTGATTTTTAATACTGTCAAATATATAATAACGTTCCCATCCTGACATGGGTATTGGTGTGAATTTGTACACAGTATAATCATAGCCAGTTGGTATTGGCGTATAAATTACATAAATAAGTTTACCAGCGGACAAAATAATGTTAATCTTACTAATTTTCATGTACATTACATAATAATTTTTATTTAAAGGAAATATTAAGTCTTGGTGAACCCATTTTGAATGTATTGTGCGTAAAGCGTCCATAAATTTTGTTGGTGATATTAATCTAGGCGACATAACTCAAAGTTTTCCATCAACAATCGAGTCATAGATTAGATTGACATTACCTAATAAATTATTTATGATTATATACGTCATCTATTTGTTTATCAATTCTTTCAGCATTGTCGGCTGAAATAGTGCCAAATAAAAAATGTTGTATTGTTCCGACTATATTAAATAATCCTCTTGTCTCTCTTTTCTTATCGCTTAAGGAGACTAAAAGATCAATTTTTTGTTGAATTGAATAAAGACTTTTATACATATGAACTAACTCTATTTCGTAAATGCACGGTTTAAATGTAGAACATTGATTTCGAAGATCTTGTAATGTTGTATTCACCTCATTTGCATGGCTTTCTAACTCAAGTATAGCAACAAAATGGATCGTCGTACAAATCTCATCGTAAAGTTTGGCTTGAAATAGCTCTTCTCGTAAAATTGGTGTCGTTATAGGTATTAATTCATAGAGTGAATTTTCATCTCCACGTATATGTAATAGAAAAGCTAGTGCAAATATCAAGCGAAACATCTGAAACAATGAGATTTTATTTTTTTTACAGATGCGAGCGTCCGCATGCACCCCCTTTTATAGAATCCTCGGGTGGTGTGATTCCTACCGGCGCGGTTATCCGAAATCGTGGAAGGGAGGTTATGCTGAGTCGAAGGAAACGGGCTTTGGGGTGAGTCCGAGCTGTTGCTATGCGCGATTTTGGCGACTTATGCATCGATTGCATTATAACTAGCAACGCTATACACGTGTGAGTATTCACACGTGACACGTCCATGGGGTCGCTACCGGGCGCCCTAGCCCGCAAATTAAAACTATGCAAATAAAATTCTACGTTAAAAAAATTTGAGATTTTCTCATATAGATTCCCTTTTACTCTAAGTCCTTATAGTATAATCTAGTCCCGAATCAAGATAAAGATAAGTGAGTCTAGTTCCATACAAAATATGCTAGGTTAGGCTAGAATTTACATGCTATTTCCCTAATTCCCTTGTTAAAATTCTAGGGTACTACGCGATTTTCTCCGGTCACCTAATTTTGCTAAGGTTGATCGAGCGGTTAACAATTTTGCTTAGGTTGGTCGAGTGGTTAACAATTTTTTTTATTTCTCTGATGCGTAATTGTTACATAAATGTGTGTAGTGTAGTGAGCTGTTGACTGTGTTTGCGTAATCTTATTATACAATATAACTACCTAGCGAATCTCTCTTTCATTTCAGTTTCTTAAAATATGCTCTCGCTTAATCTTATGCTGCGTCTTGATTCTTCGTTGTTCTTGTCGCCAATCATGTGTGGGTTCAGCCTTGAGTCCCTTGGCATCAGGGCTGGCTGAAGAAGCATCCCATTGGCTGCGGCCAGCTGCTGTAGGTTCGGGAGGCTGTTGTCCGGCCTCATACATCTGTGGGCGCTCTGTGCCGAGCTGCGTTTGGATGTTGTGTCCTGAAATCAATCTATCACGGTTTAGTAGCGGGGCCCCCCTTTTAGTGAGAACTTTCCATATTATTACTACTATTATGAGCCTATCCTTTTTGCCTTGTCAATGATATCGCGAAAGTCCTTTCACGTTTTTAGCGGACGCAAGAACATATTCCTCCTAAGGTTTGAGGGTTTTGCTATCCCTTCTTTTGCTAGCGTGTTTTTGATAAGGGCTAACGACGTGTCGTTCGTTCTGTTTATCCACGAGCCTATATCTAATTCCGTTTCGTTAAATAGTACCGTCGAATAGTTAACGCTATGAGTCGTACTGTGTTCGTGTGTGCGGTACAGCCATGCGGCAGGCGCAGTATGCCTACGCCGTCAATGTATATCGTGCTATCTGTCAGTCGTTTGCAGCTAGAGAACAGCTTCTCTTTATTATTCGTAGAGAATACCCAAGTGTTTGGAGTGCTTGTACGTATCCAGAATGTGTCCCTTGATTTCATGACTTTTATTTTACATTCTGATAAGTTTATGGGAGTTTTGCCGGTGCTGAATTTCGCAGTTCGTGCGGTCGTTAATTTCGTGAACTGGCTCTGTGTTCCGACATATGTATAGTTTATTAAGTTTCTTGCACTTGTTTAGTGCATCCAAGGAGATATGGGAGTCATGGGCATGTCTGCTTCCGTGGATTTAAATCGCGAGTCAGCTACCGATTCTTTAGCGAGGGCTTCTGATTTCTCTATTTGTTCTGGTGTGACGAAGCGTGGGTGTACAATTCCTTGGGTTGCAAAGAGTACAGCGTCCGTAAGGTTTTCCGTATCTAGTTCGTATTGTATTACGTTGTCTTCCAGTAAGTTTAAGACTTCCTCGATTTCCTCCTGTTTCCGTAGGATAGCTTGATCGGCTATTAGCTCGTTCATGGCCTTGTCTAGTTCGTTGGCTTTTTCATGCAGAATGCCGAATTCTGTATGTAGGAGTTCGGTCTGGTTTGCTTAATTTAACTAGTTGCCTTGTATCGTTGTCTGTTATGCTGATTAGTTGCTGGATTTCTTCTCCGGCTTCCTCATCTAGGGTTCCGAATATGGTTCGACTAATTTTTCATATCGCTGAGAACCAGGCTCTTTTGATTCTCGGTTTCTGTGTTGTTTCGTGACCTTGCAGTAGCTCTTTTACTTTGTCCGCGTTCTTCGCTGTCTCTTCGATTTGCTGACGTATTTTAGCCAGCTGTTGGTCGTACCGGCATGCTGTGTTTATGTGCTTGCAGAATGTTTTTAATATGTCCAAGCTCATTAATAGTTTGTTCCATCTAGCGAAAAATGCTTCAAGATTTATGCGTTGTATTGTTTTCCATGATGTGCTGGAGGTTGCCAAAGGGTTTAGTTTCTCAATCAATAGCCCTGGATTATGGTTGTTGGCCTGTATGATGATTCTTTCATTGGTTTCCTTGAATGCCGAGCACCTGTAAGAGCGGTGTCTTATAGTTGCATTTTCACGATGTGATAGCGTCGTGATGGCTATTATATGTTGTGTTAGGCTGTTATTGATGTTGTGACGTCCACTTGTGGGTTAGTAATATTAATGTCTAAATTTTCGTTAATTTCATTTATTTGTTTAAACTATTAGGCTATATATGGCCAGATGAGGGCTTTATGGGACGTTCCCTGATGGGATCCCTTTAATTAGCCAAGGTTTTTAATGTTTAGCAAATATTTACTTGTATCTAGTTTTAGCCGTGATAAGGCTTTCGTCGCTTATCTGTTTCTTCATGGCTCTTCGGCGCGCTTTCTTCCGCGCTCAGATTTCACGAGATGCAATCTTGTGTCGGGGTAGGGGATTATGTCGAATTTGCTCTTTTTGCTTTCCTTGCGTTCTCTTCTACTCTAGTCAGTGTTGTGGCTTGATTTCGTGCCGTTATATTTCTTTCGTTTTTTGCTTATAATGGCGGTACAATTTTGGGGACCGGGCGTCGAGGAGGTGCCCGAATTGGAGGTAAGTGGAGTGATTTTTTTTGTGTGTCCTCTCTTATGTGCTGTTTTGACTTCTTAATTTTACCTGTATCGTTGTTCCTTTTCTTTCTTTTAGGAGCATGAGTCTGATCCGCTATCCCTGTCATGGGATGGCTGGATCTAGTATATACGTTGATGGCCGGTGTGTAATCTGCCGGCAGCCCTCCACTTCGCCCGCTGCCATGGACGTAAGGCGCATGGCTGCTGGTGTGCAGGTTGGTGTACATTTTTTTCCTCTTATTTTACCTATTAATTAATATCTTACTTTCTTCCTCTAGGCGAATCGTTTAATCCTTTATTTTCTTTCCGTTTTCAGATATCCTATCGTGTCATCTCCGCGGAGGATGAGCCCTCCCCGAGTGGATGGATACTCTGCCACCGTGAGGACTGGGACACGCCTGAGAAGTCCTGCCTCATCTGTGGGCAGTCCTTGGGCGACTCAGCCTCCTGCCTTCGTCTCTTGAGCACGGAGGTGAGTTTCGTATCGCACGCTGCCGTGTGCATCGAATATTGATAGCCTATTAATATGTATATGATATAATTGTTTTTGTTATAGGAGTGGATTCCTGTGCCTTGCTTGGGATGAGACGAATTCCATAGATTTAATTTCATTTATACTTTTTTTGTTATTAATATACTCATTTTTACTAATTTATTTTCTTGCGTTTATTCTTTCTCCCTATTTATTGAGATCCTTCTTGAATCCTCAGACGTAGGTGGCACCATTCTCCTTACTCATTAATGTAAATTCTTCCTTCAACTCCTGCCGCGGGTCTCCCTGTTTGAATTTTCGCGCTCAGATTTGGCTAGTGTGCGTTTGCGCGGTTTCCTGACGCTATATGCGTCGTGGGCGGTATTCCGTCGTCATGGCTATTATGTTTATCTATTTGTTTATTGGAATAGGGCATTGTTCATTCCCAGCTTGTAGTAATTAGTTACTTTCTCGCTTAATTTACCCTACTAGATTTTTGATTGTGGCTTTTGATGCCTTGTCGTCAAGAAATTTGCAAATCTCCTAACCTTTTTGTGACCAGTGATGACTCGCATTACTGTAATTTATTATCTAATAATTTATCGTTTGAAATTTGTGGCACCTCTATGTTGTTTAGAATATTTGTTAATGCATGTAGAAAGGTTGTATTTACTTCGTTTTATTTCCAGGGTTCTCTGGAAAGTTTTAGTTTTTCTGTGGGTACAATTTAATAGTTAGAACTTTGTGTTTTTGTGATTCAGTGTGTTTTTGTATGTAGCCCATGCTACTATAATTATATTTTCTCGAATAGTTGTGGTTTAGATTTTGGTTTTTAAAAGTTGGATTTCAGCTTTTGACCAGTGTTCGCTGTCTCTGATTCTTATATTTTGTTTTATTCGGGAATTATAGCACCTAGAATTTTGTGTGGGTGCTTAAAATATTTGTTAATACCTATAGAAAGATTGTATTAACTTTGTTTTACTTCCAGGATCTTCTGGAGAAATTGCACTCCGGAACCTTGGTGAAAATTTGAATTGGCGTGTATGATTTCTTGGAATTGACACTGTAGGTGTATTTTCAGCGTTAGGGCTTTGTGTTTTTGTGATTCAGTGTATTTTTGTATGTGGTCCATGCTACTATAATTATATTTTCTCGATTAGCTGTGGTTTAGATTTTGCTTTTTAAAAGTTGGATTTCAGCTTTTGACCAGTGTTCGCTGTCTCTGATTCTTATATTTTGTTTTATTCGGGAACTACAGCACCTAACGATCGTTGGTAGTATATTTATATGTATCGTGCGACGTCTTTTTGCGTATTCGGAAATGCAGTACGGGATCGTGTGTTGTATATCTATATATACAGCGGTACGGGATCGTTGGTTGTATATCTATATGTATCGTGCGACGTCTTTTGCGTATTCGGCAATGCAGTGAGCTGCTACTGCTATCCCCTTCAATAATTCTATTAATTTTCATGCTTTTCTATCCTTTTTGTGGTCTTTTTTGTAAAATGGTGGACTTTAATACCGATTTTGTGAGGTTTCGTGAGATGCCTAATTTGGATGATGCGATGCGGCTTATGCAGGCTCCTACGGCCGTTGAAAGTGATCCCTGCGTGTATGTTGTAAGTCTTTGTTTATGACATTTTTGGTGTATTATTTCCCCGGAGTTCAAGCATAAGTTTAAGTTTCGTTTTGTCCGAGTGTTGGGCTTTCCGCTTTATATGTGTATATGCGTAGTTAATGACGGTCCTGCTTTTTTTTGTGCGGGTCCGTTTGACGATCCCCCCTTTAGTGCGGAAATATGATAGATTGAGTTATTTATTGTCTCGTTTTCCGAACTACTATATGAAGATGGGTAGAAGAAGGTAATGTGGTGGCATTATAATTTGTGAGTTTTATAAAATTTCTAAAATAGTATCGGAATTTATTTCTGTGTATTAATTATAGTTGGTTTACAATCTTACTAATGAATATGTTAGAATTATTAATTTATTCTGTTTTTACAAGTTATTATCTTTATACTAAAAATGTAATTTGTGTTTGAGGTGTGCTTAGCGTTCTTTGAAACCCTAGTGCAATTTCATGTGTATGTTTATACCTGTATGTTTTTCAATTGCTTTATCCGTCAGGCAGCGGTCTGACGCCGATTTTATTCGGACGTGGCTTGGCGTTGCGTAAGTAATTTATGTTTAATTGAGTGTTCTTGGGTTACTGTCTCATTTGTTCCCTTTTGCTGATCTATCTTGTGTTTACTGAAATTTTCCTTTATTTCTTTAGTTTCGTGACGTCCGAAGGAGAAATTGCTACCGCAACATGTGTGCTGATTTTGCGAACATTTGTTTAGCGGGACAACCTGCCTTCTCTGAGCAACGTTTGTTCCCTTTCGCACAGGTGCGCCGGATCTCTGTTCGTTGGCTGGTACGCGGGCCGTCTTACTCCTATTTACTGGTGGGGATTACCTCTCGCCTCTGCGAGTTACCGTGGCACCATCATCCTGCCCGAAATCCTGACGCCCTTGCTGCGTTCGGGGTTAATGAACCCTCGGTGTACGTTTCGGAGCGGTATGCCCTGACTGACTTACATGTGGAGGACAATTACCTTGACAGCTCCAATGTGATTCGGTTTGGCGAAGCGGGCTCGGGGAAGGTGTGGCTCCTTGTGCATCCCCGGAGTTTCTATGATTTGACGTATGAGGGTTGCTGTGGATCGCATCTTGGCTCGAGTTGAGGCTCCGACTGTCACCCTTGATCAGATGATCGAGGACATGCTGTTTCTCCGGTCTGTTCGGGAGTATCTGCACTCTTCGACGTCGATGAACCTTGTCAGGAGTTACAATTCTACCGTGGATTCACCACCCATTGGCGTCTCGGAGTCTCTCAGAGGGCGGCGTTTAGCGCGCCTTCAGTCTGGTCGTGGTCGAAGTGCTATTGGAGGGGCACCTGTTGCACGTGACTCCTCTTCTACGTCAAGTCGAGCAGCTGGTCGTGGTTGCCGTCGGCCTTCGGGATCTGTTTCTTCATCTGGCTCTCGTGAATTTCGGCGCAGTCTACCTCCGACTAGGCCCATTTCCGTTGTTTTGCCTAGTGCGCAAGTGAGTAGTAATTTTATTTTAACTTGTTATTCCGTTAGTTGCTTGTTGTTTCCGTCATTCGTCCGTGTGTTGTTTCCCTTATTTTTGTAATATGTTTGTAGTCCTTTCTCCATGTGACACGTGCGAGACGTCCTGGGCATAGTCAGACGCCTAGCCACAGCTCTGCCGAGACGACTTTGCCGAGCTCGAGTCTGTCAGGTCGGGTCGTGCAGGGCGTATTCCGATTCCCGTATTATCCTTCTGCAGTGTCCTATCCTTCCGCACCATTGCCCCCAATGACGAGTACCTATCCGCCTTCCTTTCTGGTTGGGGTTAGCAAGGAGCGCTCCGGTACCGAGGTGTCTCATACATCCATCGTGTATCCGCGCGCCACTACTCGCGATTTAGTCGCTTCGTCTGTTTGCAACGGTGGGTCGGATTCGATGCAAGAGAACATATCAGAGTGGGCCGGTTATTGGTACAATAGCGCTCCGGTTTCTGCTCCCGACGAAGTTCCCGCGCCGGTTGTTAGGAGCGACTTCGACGACAGTGCTCCTGCTTGTATCGGGTATTTTCCCGCGGATTTACCTGTCTCCTGTCCCGTAATCCAAGACAGTACTTATAACGTTACGCGTATGAATTCGGAGAATTACGAGTCGGTGTTTCCGTCTGCCGGCGACTTGCTCCCGTCTTTCGGCTCCATGCCGTCGTTTGAGGTCTCCCGCGCGGTACCTTCACGCGTAACTTTATCTCGGGACGCTTTACTTTTAAACAGTACGATTGATATTGCTTTTCCTTTAAAGGTATTGTTACATTGCTCAATTACGTGTTCCTAGTCTGCAAGCGTGATTATTCCCAAATCTCTGATAAGGCCAAACGTTATTATTCCGTATTTTTCAGTTAATGACTGCAGCGTTTTTACGCATCTAGCAATATCTGGCCTTAAGGGTTTGTCGTGTAGGTGTTTCTTTAAAACGATTCCGAACATGTACGTCTCCCTATGAAACGTTGTGTTTCTAAGAGTTCCTCTGCGTGTATATAGCGTCATTCTATCAAAGCGTTTAGTACTTCTGTGTTGAGGATCATGTCTTCTGCTAAAATATAAGCTAGGTTGCATTTATGCGCGAATGGGTGGTCATTCAGGCTCTGTACCCCAGTGAATAGCTCCTTATCATTAGGGTCTCTTTTCAACTCTGGTGAATCTTGTTATCTAAATAGCGTGCCATGGCTTCTCTTACGTGAGGGTTTCTTTGGAAGTTAGTGGGTTGTTCTTCCTGCTCTGATTCAGATTCTGATTCTTCGTCGGATTCGTCTTCTGTTATGACATACGGAGTAAAGTGATTGCCCGCTAGATGTAAGTATATAAATTCTTTGCCTTCGTTTAGATCGAAGTGACAGTAATTGTTTCGACTATTTGCTTGGAAGTGCACACACACGTTATATCCGAACTCCCTCGAGAATACGTATATGCAATCTGCGTCCACGTACTCGACTTCTGATAGCAAGATGCGCCGTGCCTCTTCTGGATCACAACAGGTTTCCACATGTGGTCTGCACAAGAGTTTGTATCTCAGTTGCCTTGGTGTCATTTGCAGATTTAAGATTTTTATTATCGAATTGAACAGGCAGTTTCCCGGTGGCTCCATGGGAATGTTTCTCTCGTGCGTCAATCGTTTGGATGGCTCTGCACAATCTTCACGCTGTGAGTACACGTAATACCGTCGGGCCATTGCATCTGAGTCAGTTCCCGTGTATGGTGTCGGAGCTGGCTGAGCCCTCGGCGACGTGCCCTTAGTTGCCGCTGTTCGATAGGTCGCTGGTTGATCGGTAAACGAGTCCTCCATTGGCTCTTCGGACCCGTCGCGGCTTCCTCTCCTTATGGGACTAGTATCATGGTGTTTTCTTTTGTCATGGAGGCTTATATCGATGTCTCCCCTGGATGCGTCTGATGTGTTGCTCTCAGGCAAGGGTTCATCGTTGGCTTGATCGTCTATTTGCGGTGTAATATGATAGAAATCTTTCCTTGGTGTGTAGATGGGAAGAAGGCGTTTTGGAGTGCTAGGGTCACTGTTGTCTGGGGCTGCGGGAATGTGCGTGGTTATAATCGGCTGTGGGGAGTCTATACTTTCGTATGGTGTCTCTGTGCTTGGATTTCTCTTGTTGTCTCTCATTCCGTCGGGTATCTCGTTGCCACTTTGTGCTCCGTTTTCCCATATTTTGATTAGGACTCCCGACTTATCTTGTCTACTTATCTCCTCTAAGTCTACGATGAGGCGAGTTCGAAATTTATTTCCCTTGCCGAACAATGTCTGCCGGAGGTTTGCTATCGGTGATTCTGCGCTCGTTGGTTTATTACTGAGGCCTACGTTACTCGCCTCGCTATTCGTTTTCTGAGGAATTGGCCTTGATGTTTCATGGCTGTTCCTATTGTTTGGTACTCGCCTCGGCGTTAGTGGCTGTGATAAGTTGTGGCGATCCAGTGAATGCTCTTTTTCCCTGAGGTTGTGTGAACTTTCTACCTCTTCTTCTCGCTCTCGTTGATTAGCTATTAAGGGTTCATCTTCGGCGTCGCTTCCTAAGCTACTGTTGCTTTCTTCGCTGATTTCCACGTCATTTCTGTGAAATTTTGGCGGACTTCTGTTAAGGGTCTGCTTTTGTACGGGCCTTTTAGGGTCGTCGTTGTAGTTCGTTCCCTGAGTTTACGGTGTGCTTGCGGCTTGTACTCCGAGTCTCATATTTTCTTCCTTGCGGAGTTTTCTCAAGACATTGTTCGGGTCCGCCTGACTGAGAATCGGCTCGGATGTTTCACGTGCGTCAAGTAATTTGTAGCATGTAGGGTATATTTTACCTTCTTATAGACTCTCTTTTTGCCAACTCTTGTTCCAGCTTTGGGTTGCCATTCGTCGTCTGAGGAGCTGTTTGGATCTGCGCTCTCGGTGTAAACTATGACTCGTCGTTTTCTTTCTCTTGGGTTTCCAGAGTTTTCAGATTCTGTCGATATCCTCTCTCTGTCTGCAGTATCGGCCGATTCAGGAAGCTTTTCGGATTTGCCTCTTTTCTTTGTTGTTTTAAACCGTAATATCGTAGCATCGTGCTCTTGTTTATCTGCCAACTCATATAATTCGGCTTTTGGTCTTTCTGGATTTTCTTCTTCTTCGTCGAGGACAGGGTTTCTAGACAGTACATCTGCGTTCCCGTTGCGAGCTCCGGGTCTGTACACTATATCAAATTCGTAGCCTCCGAGCTCTGCTTTTAATCTGTTGAATCTTAGATCAGATTTTTTGGTGGTGAAAAAATGTTTCAGAGGCTCGTGATTTGTTACTACCGTGAATTTGAGTCCTGCGAGGTAGTGTCTAAATTGATCTTTTGCGACCACGACCGCTAGTAGTTCCCTGTCGCAAGTGGAATATCTTAGCTCGGCTCCCTTGAGGACTCGTGATGCATAAGCGCAGGGCTGGTCACGGCCTAACTGTCCTTGACTTAAAATGGCCCCTATGGCGTAATCAGATGCGTCGGTTATTACTAAAAAGGGCATAGTTAAGTCTGGTGTCTGTATCACTGGTTCCTCGCACAATCTCGTTCTTCCTCAACAGTCTAGATAGAATTGCTGCTGATTTCGCGAAGTCTTTGATAAAGCGCCTGTAATAACCTGCGAGTCCTACGAATTGTTTGACTTTCTTGGCGTTTGTTGGTATTGGAAATTTATTTACTGCTTTTATTTTCATAGGATCTGCTCGGATTTTTCCACCTCCAGCGATATGTCCTAAAAAGTGGGCCTCTCGCTGCAGGAATTGATACTTCATGGGCTCGATAGTCAAGTTGGCGTAGTCTAGTCTCTTCATCAAGCGTCGGAACTTCTTACCGTGCTTTTCAATATCCTTAGCGAAAACGATTATATCATCTAAATAGACACACAAGTCTGTCCCTTGTAGGCCTGCAAGTGCTAAGTCCATCAGGGACTGAAATGTTGAAGGAGCGCCTTTGAGTCCCATGCCTAAACGTTTGTAGCAGTAATGGCCGAATGGTACAGTAAAGGCTGTTTTGTGGGCATCTGCGGGATCCATTGGTATCTGGTAAAATCCGGTCCTCAATTCTATGGCGGTTATGTACCAAGCTGAGGCGACGCTGTCAATAATGTCTGCTGTATTGGGTATCGGGTAGCTATTTCCTACCGTTACTTCGTTCAATTTTCTAAAATCTGTTACTAGTCGCCATCTTTTTGTACCGTCCGCTGCGGCTTTTTTTGGTATCACGTATGTAGGAGAGCTGTAGGGTGAATCTGTTGGTCTGATTATGTCGTTCTTTAGCAGTTGTTTTATCTGGCACCCTAACTCCACTTTCTCTTCCTGACTTGGTCGGTATCCTTTCGATTGTACTGGAACATTTGTAATAGTAGGTATCTTGTGTGACACTAGTGTTGTTGCCTTAAGTTTCTCTCCAGGTAGCCCGAAGATATGTGGATTCTCCCGGATGATTTCTTTAATATGAGTTATTTCTTCCTCCTTTAAATCCTTAAGTGTCTCTCGATCAAGAAGTTCAAAAATTCTTTCGGCTCTACTCTTGCTTTGATTGGAAAATATTGACAGTATATTGACGATATCTGCAGGTTCGCCTTTTTCTAGATTAAATTCTTCTCCTCCCTCCTTAATGGCTTCGCAGGCTTCCAGTGTTACCTCTGGTGGATTTAACTCTACCTTATATTCTGTAATATTAACGCATAAGGCGTGTATTTTACCTTCTTGGTTAATACCGATGAAATTTCCAAAGTATAATCCTTCTCCTAAATTTTGTAAAGGGGCACATCCTACTTGCTCTGATCTATCGCTTACTCTTGCGTAAATTACTTGTCTCGTACGTGCTGGTATAATAAATCTTTCGTCTTGAGTAAATGGTATAATCGTCTATCCAAATTCTATACATCTGTCTGCAGCATTGACCTTTCCACCGTATTTTTAAAGCACATCCCATCCTAAGATTCCATCGGTATCAATGGGAAATTCGTCAGGAACCATGTGCACGTCGCACTCTAGTCCCTCTAAACTCATATTTGTCCTACCTAGACTTAAGCATTCGCCCGGCGTAACTCCGTTAATGGCAATTACATATTGTTTATCAATTATTGTCCTATCAGTGACGTTACTCGCTTTAATCAACGTAACATCGGCTCCACTATCCGCATAGAAACGTGCTTTCCTTCCTTCTAACTTTTCGCTCGTAAGCTCTACGATCGGTGGTTTACGTCCCGCTGTAGTAAATCTTATTAAGTACTTTCGATTATTAACCTTCGCCTGCACATTGGCTTCTTTTTCCTATTTCGACTGTTCTTTTAACTTATTAAATTGTACGGCTATCTCTTTTATTTGCTTTTTCGTATCTTCAATTTTCTCCTGCTTTTTATCGATTGGCCCCTCTATTATCTTTTCTTGTGTTTGCGTCGGTTTCGGATTCGATTTTCGATTGCTTATTGATTGCTCGATACCTCCGACTGGTAACGAGCATCTTGGTAGTTTAAAGAATCTCCGGACTAATTGCTGGCATTTCTGTTATCTTGTCTATTACGGTCATTGTTATGATTGCCGTTGTTCTGATGATTGTAACGAATGTTATTATTGTTGCCTCTACCGTCGTTGCGCCTATTGTCAAATCCTCTGTCGTTTCGCCGATTATCAAAATCCCGATTGTATCGACGATTTTCAAACCCACGATCATTACGTCTGTTGTCGTATCCCCCATTTTCGCGCCGATTATAATTTCGATTGTCGCCTCTATCATTGTTGTACCTATTATTGTTGGTATAATTCCTGTCATTGTCTCGATTATCGTACCCATTATCGTTGTTATAGTTTCTAATACCGTCTCGATTATTATACCCGTTATTGTTGTTATAGTTTCTATTGTCCCCACCGTTACGTTCCCCTAAGTATCTGCGCACTTTGTTCTTTCGATAAGCGCCGTTTTGCTTTCCGTTATTTTCTTGGGGAGCGCTATTATTCTGCGTCCCGTTGTTTGCTTGCGGTGCAGGTATGACGTACGGCATCGGGGCTGCGGTGAGTATGGGGAAGGGGGTATATACTACTGGTTGAGCAGCGGCAACGGGTGCTGACGCTAGCTGTTCAAGTTTTTCTTTACTGAGACGTCCGTTATTTATCGCGTTTTCCAACGAGAAGCATTCAACGTAGGTGTGGCCCGGTATGTTACAATATCGACATTTCTTTTCCTTGCAGTCTTTCTCTAAGTGGCCCTGTCGCCGACAATGGTTACAAACGCTCATACCCGTATTGTACCTGACAGCTTCGCTGGCTATCGGCGTGGCCTTCGGTTCATATGCTGCCATTTCATAAGCTCGGCTGCCCACGACGGAATTTTAATGCTGTCTTCGCGAATTAGCGCGCGCTAGTACGGTGTTCGAATGCTACGGCCTCTGTAATAGCTTCTCTGAGACATAGTGGGTTTTTTGAACGAACTTGGTGTTGTAATTCCCCGTTTAGACCGAATAAAAATTGTTCGAGGGCCTCCTTATCGACGTTATTTTTATAAGTAGCTCTATCCTAGTTGCGCATGTCGCGGCTCGCGTCATAGATGTTTAACAATCGGTTGTGCAATGTTTAAACGCGTAGTCCGTAGTCTCCGGCACTTTCTCCTGCATATTGGCGAATTACTTTAAAGTCAGCTAAAACTTTGTCCGCTCCGCCAACACCGGTCTCGGTTTGTAACGCAGTCATCTGATATTCCTTCCTTGATATCCCAGGGTATAATTGTTAGTTTCTATTAATATTTACTTGACTTACCTTAAAGTGGCTGCGATGACGAGTACACAGGCAAAGTTCATCCTTCCTTCCCGTCTATTGGATTGGAATGATAACCGAGTAATCTATTTCTATCGCGTGTTAAAATACGCCCGTATAATTTGCGAACAAAACCCTACACTTAGCACCAGAAAATGTTACGTGTGAGGGTCGATGGTTTTGTTCTCCGTGAGGTGTTAAGCTCACGGTTGCTGCGAAATTACCGGAGTAATGAACGAACACGAGAGATTATCGGTGAATGTGTCTGTCTATTAATCGTGATTCACAATGAACTGATTGTATGAAAGAGAGAACGCGTGTTTAAGGTTATCTCGGAGAATGTGCGCTCTAAGTGTACGATCCTATCTGTCGTGTCCGTGTCAAAACTACGTGTCTAATGCTGGATCGTGGGCGGCGGAATCGAGGCAAGCGCCCGTATGCACCCCCTTTTATAGAATCCTCGGGTGGCGTGATTCCTACCCGCGCGGTTATCCGAAATCGTGGAAGGGAGGTTATGCTGAGTCGAACGAAACGGGCTTCGGGGTGAGTCCGAACTGTTGCTATGCGCGGATTTGCGACTTATGCATCGATTGCATTATAACTAGCTACGCTATACACGTGTGAATATTCACACGTGACAGAATACTGGAATTTTAGCTGGTAAATCTTCAACCCGAACACCCTTACAAAATCTTCAAGATCACGTAACAAGTACAGATGGTAAGATTAATTCTTGTTTATTGGTCTGATAAATATTTAGAAATTAGAGCTTTTAAACATTGTTTGTTGAATTTTGCAGTAATTGAAAAATTAAATTATCTTTGATTCAATGTCGATGATTGGACTACGATTGAAGCTTACTGGGAAAGCACATTTGAAGTTCGAAGGAATCAACTCATGATAGACAAAATCTCGACAACTGGATTTATTGATAATTATTTGTGTTTGCGAGTTCAACAAGATCTTAAACTGGTAAGTTTTTTGTTTGCGTTTTTCAATCAATTGTAGACTAAAACCGAGATTTTATTGTATACGTGTAGATTGAGAAGGATTTCGAAAAACTTTATCCTGATACCGAAATTGTTTCTCAAGCTGAATGGACGGTGATAAAAAATTGCATTAAACAAAGTTTAAAAGAAGTGAATAATGTTAGTCCGCAAGATCAAGGTTTAATTAACACTTTATTTACTAATACATTAAGAGATGATTTGTTTGAAAAGTGATTGTTTTGTAGTAATTCAGCAAATATGTGAATATAATTTTTTTTATTGGATGGAATATTTGATTTTATAAATTAAAAAGACTTTTTAATATTTCATCTTCTTCCATGACTCATAACGTGTCAGAGACGGTAAAAAATAACTAAGAGGCAGGCGCACCAAAATGAAGGTAATGAAAACGGCAATGCAAGGCCAACCAAATTGTCTATACAAGAGCGACGAGAAACTTTTATCTTACATGTGATGGTAAGATTTTATGGAATGTTTGCGTGACAATTATATGTGTTGTTATTTGCTTGATTTTTTAAATTGTGTATTCTATTTTTATAGACAGCTGGCGATGTAGATATAGTATTAGTAAATTTGCAAGATAAATGAAGAAGAAGTGGACGCACGTTCCAACCTTTAATTGTTGCTGTCGGTGAAATCGTCAATAAAAGCGAATATATCGTAGTCATTAATGATCAACAATATAAGCCAAAGACTTGTTTGGAAGCTATATCCTTAGTTTTCAAAATATTTTTTGTATTCGATTGCAATTATCCCGACAATTCCTTAACTTTGTGGCTTTCTGTGCAAAAATGTTTGTTTAGTTTACATCTTGGAACAGATATAAACAATCTTTCACTAACGGTTCTATTAGGACATATAAATAATAAATTGAGTGAACCCAAAACAACGTAAAATGGAGAAATGTAATAACTGCGATTTTCAATTTGTTAGCACTCAATTATTATTAGAGCATATTCAGAATACACATAAGACTGCTGATAATTATAGATGTATTTTTCAAGAAAGCGACAGGACTTATTCAAAATATCATTCTTTTATGCAGCACATCAGAACAAAACATAATATTATTAAAAAGGTTTCGATAGAGCATGGTAATGCACAATTATGCATGAAAGAAGATAACGCAGAATCTTTAGATTTCTACGAAATTGTAAACAATAATGACGATCAGTCAGTGTTTGAAACTGATAACTCGTCTTTAATTAATGAAAAATAAGGCGATGAAGTTCAGTTTGAAAACTGCCATAATTTAAACAAATATGACATGGAAAGTAATGAGCATAGTTCTGTAGATTATTTAGGATTGTGTTATGTTGCAAACGCTTATAAATATAGTGATATTAATAGGACTAGAATTCAGTGTATTATAAATGATACAAAAAACGTTTGCAAAACTTTAATTAGTCATGTAATGGAAGATATTAAAGATTTAAGCTTAGATGAAGATAATAACTTAATACTCCGAAAGATTCTGGAACGATCTGCAAACTTTCCCGATGCTTATGACAGCGAGCAAAAATGCTTAAATAGTTTTAGTAAACTTAAAACTTATGTTCAACCTGAAAGTATTAATATTGGTGAAAGGAAGGAGATTCGAAAACAAGGTTTAACTTAAATAAGTACATTTGTACCGGTAAATATCCAGTTGATTCCATTACGTAAGGTATTAGTCAACTTTTTCGAATTGCCTTCTGTTTTTCACGAAACACAAGAATACATTCATTATTTAAACGCTAACAAAACAATTATTTCAAATTTCATACAAGGTGAATATTGACAAAGTAGACGTGCTCATTTCGGTAATAAATGTGTGTTTCCTTTAATGATGTATTTCGACGATTATGAAAATAACAATCCATTGGGAGCTCACTAGGGTTTACAGAAAACTGGTGCTGTTTACATAAGCATTCCTTGATTGCCAATCAAGTATCAATCTAAATTAGAAAATATATTTGTTTTCGCTTTGTTTAATACACTTGATAGAGAGCAATTAAAAAATTTTATCGTTTTTTGTCGCATCATTGATGAATTTAATTATTTACAAGAGAATGGAATAATCTTACAATTTCCTAGTGGAACACAAAAAGTTTTCCTTGAATTGGCTTTGAGCGTAGGAGATAATCTTAGGCAGCATTCCATTTTTGGTTTTTTAGAAAGTTTTAATGCTAAAAAGTTCTGTCATTTATGTTTAATAAGTAGAGACTTAATATATTCTGCATTTACGGAAAAAGATTGTAATATGCGCGATGAAGAAAATTACCAATCGCTTTTAGAGCTTAATAATCCTAAAGAGACAGGAATGAAACAAGAATGCGTGTTTCATAAAGTAATAAATTTTCATGTAACGCGTAACGTCGGTGTTGATCCTATGCATGACATATTAAAAGGAATATGTCGGTATGATATCGCACTTATTATAAAATATTTCATTTGTAATCAAAAATATTTTACGTTGAAAGAATTAAATACTAAAATACATTTTTTTGATTACAGACAACAAAATAGTATTAATAAGCCAGTACAGATTTTGGAATCTCATTTAACAAATACGTGTATAATCATGTCATCTTCTGAAATGCATCGTCTTGTAGATGCACTAAGCTTGATAATTGGACACAAAATACCTGAAAATGATCAAGTCTGGTGTTTATATTTAAAACTGAAAAACATAGTCAACGTTGTATTTAGTTCAAACATTCATCCAGACACTCATATCTACTTAGAAGTACTGATACACGAATATTTAACTTCACTAGAATCACTTTTTCCAAATTCAATGAAACCTAAACACCATTTTCTTATCCATTACCCATGTTCAATGAAGTCTTTTGGCCTTCTCAATAAAATTTCTTGCATGAGATATGAAGGGAAACATAAAGATGGGAAAAGAATATCCGCTTCAACTACTAGTTGATTGAATATCAATCGAACAGTAGCTGTTAGACATCAATTGATGCAGAATTATAGATTTATAAATAAATTTGTAATCATGCGTCTTTTATATTTGGTAAGCAACAGCAAGTTTTACTTAATTCTGTAAACAATTATAAGGCATTTGTATCGATGCATCCACAACTCAAGAAAAATAAAATCACAACTACTAGGTGGATCGAAATAAATGGGAGCAAAATTTATAAAAATACAATTCTAGTTATTTTTTCTGAAGACGGTCCTGATTTTTATTTTGTTTGTGAGATTGTAATTGATGGAAGTGACTTTTTTTTATTATGCCAACGATTCAAAGATGTATTTTTTGATTCGCATTTCTCTGCATACAAATTGTATGATTACAGCAACCCTGATGCTTGCGTGTTGTATAAAAATGATATTGTAGCTTGTATTATCACTTACATGACCTTTTTACCTAATCAATATTATTTTATACCGAAATCATGGATCTAAAAAAGTTAATATAAATTAAAAAAAACTATAATATACGAACTATAATTACTTACTTTTTATTCCTTTTTATCTTTATAAAGAATAGAACAACTTCATTATTTATTTATTTATATTAAATAGTAACAATGCACAGATTTTTATTTAACTCAGTTATTTTCAGTACTATAATTTAAATATGTCTTATTATAAGTATAAATTTACTTTTTCATCTTTACTTCTTTTCAAAAATAATTTAACTGTTTCAAATAAAGTCAAACTGTTTTGTCTGTTGCCGCTACGGGGTTAGGGGGTGCACGGAAAATAAAACCCGCAAGCGGTAAGAAGTTAGCTCAGGTAGTATATAAGTCCATTTAGCAACCTTGTTGTAACAATTGCGAGCGTATAAGCATATGTACTGCGAATTGCGAATATGTATAATAATTAAGCGTTTAGTTGTAGGAAATGTATCTAAGTTAGTTTAAGGTCTCTAAAAATCAACTACGGCGAGTGAATCGATCATGTTCTCTGAATGAAGTGCGTTAGACGAGTAACCCTCCATAACCATAAAAATTTAGAGCCATATAATAATTGAAAATAGTTTTTCCACTATATGCATTTTTATATTTAATTTAGTCAGGGTAAAAATTACTACTCAGTATAGTAAAATTTATAGTTTTATAAAATTTACTATACAGTCTGTGAGTGGATTACCAAACTTTTCAGTAAAATTTCCTACCCAGTATAGTAAAATTTACTATAAATTTCTCTCAGTGTAGCTGACGGTAATGTACACTTACTCTCGGAAGAAACGATTTCAGAAACATACTTAAAATAACCTAAAGATTTTTTTATAACATCTAAAAACTCCCACTCTCCCTCTTGAAGTATATACTTTTCTAAACCTGGATTTATTTCGTAAAGCTTTATCAAAGTTTTTCTCGTCTGAAAAGCTGTATCCAGCATATTATAAGTTGAATTCCAACGCGTTTTTACATCTAATACAATTTTAGCATACTTTTCGTTAACACCGGTACAGCACAATTTCAAGTCAATACATAATTTTTCGAATAATGCATCTTTTTACAAAGAGCCCTAAGTTTCAGAAGACTTTCTGAGATATTTTCTTCCTCCTCTGAATTTTCATCTCCGCTATCGAAAGAATCATTAAAATTTTCTTTATCAATTTAATTTGTCGTGGATTCTACCTTAACTTTTATCAAAGCTAAAATATCTTGTACGCTTAAATTAACGATATGCGCAAAGCATCTAAAATGTTGATCTTCATAATCAATTTCAGTATCGGTATTTTTCAATATAATTGACAGTTGATTGATGAATGTTGTATTAGAAGCAACATTATCATCGGTGATTCCCTGAACCTTATGTAGTATACCGTAACGAACTATCGTACTGTAAAAAAAATCAACTATAATTTTCCCTGCATATTTAGAATCAGAGGCTACTAAATCTAAACCTACAGCTTGCATGACAAAATTATTATCAATAAAATGGATCCTAATACCATAATACGAACAATTATTCTTGAAAGTTGCGGCATCGACTGTGAATGAAAACTTGGAGTCATTTTTATGTAAAATTTTTATGAGATTGCTTTCCATCTTTGGAAATTCTTTCATTATCTCATTTCTCATAGAAATCCTTAGCGGATTCAGCTGACTAAACATCTTTTGAGTTAAATCGTCATCAAAAAAATTGATGGGAAGATTTTTATACGCAATCCAGCACGATCGAAATCTTTCCCAGTTAACCTTCTGATTCTGTGGCTAAAAATTAAATAATCATATTTCTTAATTAGTTTACTATATTTAACATGTTATGATTGTTGCTTTTATGATAGTTTAATTAGTACGTAGTATAACTATGCGATCTTTTTATACAGAAATGAAAAATCCAAAAATCTCCGCATGTGAGAATGTCATAAAAAAATCACAAGATTAAAAAACAGCTCGCACCGACTGAACTGTCGTTTATACATAGAAACAAAGCGCGCGCCGACAGTACTGTTGTTGATACGTAAAAATAAAACACGCACCGCCTGTGTGGCCGCGACGCCGCGCCGCTACTTCTACGAACTTTTATGTTATACGAACTTTTTCTACGAAATTCTGCAGCTTCTGCAGGAGAGACATTACAATATAACCGACACTATGATTTCGAAAAATATGAGAAAAAGTCGAGGAAAAAGTACTTACTGTTTTGAAACTGTCCATTGTTTTTTGATTACTTGGTACAGATTTTTTCTCATTTTGATACATCTTTTCGAATCCTTTATAATTACAAGATTTAAGATGAGATTTTAGTGCTGTAGTATTCCCACCTTCCATGGGAATGTTTCTCTTGCAAGTTTTGCACGTTGCATGTTTGTCTTTTCCTTCTTCTTTTTTAACAATGTCAAAGTATGTTTCTTTCGTCACTTTCTCTTGAACACTATTCTCACAATCAGCTTCCATACTTCTATTTTACCTGATTTTTAATACTTTATCACGAACAACACGGTATAAACTAATAAATGCGTGTAAATGTTCAAGACTCTACGCGCGACAGGTGAAGACCGGCATGCGTTTGACGTTTAGATCTTTGTGTCGTCTGCTTTAGTGTACCGTCGGTAAAATATTACCCGCAGAGCGTATCTCGATATCGTGAAACTCTAAATTTGCATTAGACGTCAGTTCTGCGCGTTGCTTATTTGTTATTTTTTTATCCTTCTTGAGATAATCATAATACAAGCCTGAAACATTTTAATGGAAGTGGTATATAATTTTTTATGAAAAATATATTATATAGATTAATTTATAAATAATCCCTAGTAGAAAATAACGTAAGCAAAATGGATTAGCACTTTTCATTAAGGAATAACGAGACCAAACAGAAATCAATGTTCGGTTTAACTTTCTACCATAGATCATAAAAAATTATTACAGGCCTCACTTATAAGAAGATGCAGAATCGTGTTTGTCATGAGTTTTACAGGTGATCTACCGGGTATGCTGGTTGTGATTTTCCTGAGGTCTAAAGCTCTATTGGCTAGATGCCTCTCTCCACCACAGAGATGGATAGCGAGATCCGTTAAAAATATCGTTGGCTTTTCTATTTGTAGGAAATCCCATTTTATTATATCCATCGTGATATTTTCACCAAGGTAAATCTAATCAACGTAGCAAAAAATTGAAATTAAAAATGGTTGAATTTGATATATTTGTAGAATTGATATAGATTCAATCAAATATTATTATAGAGACCTCTCCAGTATTGGATATGGTGTATCTTCGTTGCTTCTCCGCCAGTGCGTTGCCTTCCCTTGCTCTCTCATAATAGAAAATACTATTTGTTATAAATTCGATCCTGCTCTGTAATCTCCCGGGTAAACCTGTGAATATATTATTCTAGTTATAAAACAAAAATGCCTATTATATGTTCTTTATATAATTAAGAAATATTCACTGCCAATTCATTATCGTTATATTAAGAATTATTTGGGTACAAATATTTGTTATGCACGTGTCAAAGCTAATTACAATATGTAAAGCAGCGCTTCGATATCACTTTGGGGCAAGTCGATTTATACCATTAAAAGTGTAGACTTTTTATGAAAAAAAAATTAACAAATCTTTAACAAATTTAAAAAAAGGATGACAACAAATTGTAGCTTGTAGCTTCAGAAAAAGTTATATACATTCTACAAGGGTATCTACAGTCATTTGAAAATTCAAATTTCGAGCGACAATATATCAGACAAAAAATTACTAATCTCTATAATTCAAATTTCTATCTCCATTATTCCTATTGCCATGTAGGATTGTTTTATGTAGCACATTTTCTAATCGTACTTGTACGTTTTTCAATGGGTATACTGTCTGACTATTAATATTTCCTTTATTTATTTCCTGATCATGAGAATCGTGAAAGAATGGTGTTTCAAATACCTTTGTAAATTTTTGTAAAATTTGTTCGTCTCTCTTTTGTGCAATTTTTTTCTTCTTCCCTTCTACATCTTTCCTTTCCTATACATATGAAATAAAATATATTATTTTGATTCTAATGTTCAAATTAAACAAATATCAAAAAAATTTAATTTACATTTACTAAATCATGCACTTCGTCAATCTCTTTTTCATCCTCAGATTCTGTCGTAGTAATGTTGTATCAAATCAATTATCAGTTATAGGAATATTGAATTTATTAAAATTTATCAATAGAATATGCGGTAAAACAGTTGTATCAGAATCCAAATATCAATTAGATAAATTATGCAATAATGACAATAACCTTACTCTCCACGCAGTGTGTATGACTTGATCAATGTGTCTGGGTACGTTTGAAGAATTTGATAAGTCTTTTAATTGTGAAAATTGTAATATCTCAATAGATGTTTCAAATCCTTCTAATGCATGTTACTTTGCAACTATCAACCCATCAAATTCAGTGCGTGATTATTTACAATTTCATGAAAATTACTATGATAATGTCGTGTCCCATAGAATTCATGAGACTGATGTCAAAAAAAAATTTATGATGGTGAATGCTACAGACAATTTTTAAACAAATTAAGCGACTATGATCAAAGGGCTTATGTAACAGGAATATTTAATACAGATGGAGCACCGGTTTTTAAATCTTCTAATTTTTCTATTTGGCCTATTTATATTATGCTAAATGAAATTCCAATTGAAAGTAGGTTCAGCACTACATTTGTTGTTGGCTTATGGTTTGGCATGAAAAAACCTGAAATGTCAGTTTTTCTCAGTGCATTTGTCGAAGATATGAATCAATTATCGACAATGGGAATATCAACAATAATTAACAATCAAGAACGTCTGATTAAATTGTATCCTATAGTTGCATGCGTTGATACAGTAGCTCGTGCTCCAATGAACGGTACATCTAATTTTAATGGACATAATGGCTGTGATTGGTGTTTACATCCAGGGCAGTATTATGGTGGATCAATGAGGTATCCATTTATAATCCCATTTCCTAAAGGAAGAACTAAGCAATCTATGATTGAGCATGCAACAGAGGCAGTGCGTACTGAAACTCGTATTTTTGGGGTAAAAAATGCATCAACACTTCTGATACTACGGAATTTTGATATTGTAGATGGATTCACGCCTGATTATATGCACTGCTTCTTAGCTGGTGTAGCGGGACAATTTACACAGTGTATTATAGTTAACTACTTAACAAAAAATGACCAAGAATATATAGATCAATTATTAATTTCGATAAAAGCACCTCATGTGCTCGGAAGACTGTCGAGACCATTATCGCAACGTAGCAAATGAAAAGCCAGAAAATTGAAAAAATTGCTTCTATATTACAGCATACCTGTTGTGAGTACTGTAATGTTAAATAAAAGAATTCTAAAACATTGGGCGTTATTGGTTGAATCCTTATCGATATGTTTGAGAACGGAAATCTTATATTCGGAATTAAATCGGCAAATGAATTTGTTATTTAAATTTGTTTCTGAAGTTGAAGATATTTATTCATTGAAGGCAATAACTTATAACGTTCATCAACTGCTTCATATCGTTAAGAGTGTTCATAACTGGGGTCCATGAATCAGCAAATCACGAGTTACTGAAAGCGATTCATTCTGCTAAAAGTGTTCTTTTACAAATTGTAAGACATATAAATATTCAGCGAACAGTACAATTCTTACAAAATAAAGTATACTATGACAGTTCAAAAATTGTTCAATATTTTTGTCAACATGTCACTTCACCACAAACTCGAAAAAAATATCTAATATAACGTATTTTGGAAAAGGAAAGTGCATACCTACAAACTTCATTCATTTTAATGTCCCGCAATTATTATGCTCAATTGTGTGACGGAAAATTAATCAAAATACTGCATTTTTTAGTTGATACTGATACCAAAATGGAAAAAACAGTATGCCGAACCTTTAAAACACGGAATAATATGTATCCAACTATAGTGCAAGAAGCTACAGATATGTCTGAAGTAATATGCATAAATACAAATCTAATTACTAAGCCCTGTACTTTTATTCAAACAAAAGATGCTACATACATAACTTCTGTACCGAATATAATACCACACTCAATTATATTTAAAAAAAAAAATGTATTGTATTATGTATAAATTTTGTATTGTATTATATTTGTATAATGTATCATATTATTAATTATTTTAATAAAACAACTTTTTTAATAAAATAATTTTTGGAATTGATACATTTCATTATTTATAATAATTGTGTCATCTAAATTTCACAGCAACTTACATTCACCTTCTGTTTATAAAGTTTGACAGTGATGACGTCATAAAACAGTTAATTACAGTATAATGAAAATAATAATTATTTAAATTATTTTTCCTGTATATCACGTGTCCTGTATATCCTGTATATCCGATTACTCACGTGAGAAATCCATCGAAAAACTCACGCCAGTAATCACGTGAAATATCACGTGGAAATCACGTGGAAATCACGTGGGTAATCACGTGATAATTTTCAGTAGGGGACTAACTCGAACCAAATCTTGAACATTATATTTATGGGTATAGCGTGACTGTTGTTTGACACGGTAGCACCGCGCTAAACTTTCACAAGCTTTAGCTGCATTATACATATTCACGCTAGATGGCGTCATTTTTATTGCGCTATGCCACGAATTGTTGTATGACTGTACAATGCCGTCCAGCACGTCAATGTAGCGTCTTGTGTGTAAATGTGTGAAGTAGCGCCATATGCGCTCTTTAAGAGTTCTGATAAAACGCTCGGCGATAGCTGCCTTAACGTCGGGGTCGCGCACAGCACGGTAAATAATGTTTCTTTTTTTCAACAAATTCTGCACTTTGCGTACAATGAATTCTTTGCCCTTGTCCGTTTGAAAGTATATAGTCTGTCTGCCATCATTTCGCTGTAAAATCTGCTCCAGACCACTGGCCACACTTTTAGCCGTTTTATCACGAAGTGGCTCAACCCACGCGAACTTTGTAAGCACATCAATGTGCACATCAATCCCACAACTCGTTTTTATTGCAAGGTATACAATACCCCCTGCTGCCAGCAGCAGCTACCAAGTTCAAAATAGGCTGATAATGTCGGCTACTCTCGTAATACATAATACGCAAAGTATACCTAACAGTATTGCCGACATTATGAACATATTCCGAGCCATCGTGTATTGGTTTTTCACCTCGAGCAAAACCTTGAAATGAATAGACTACTATTGCAACGTTTAAACACGTGTAGTATTCTTAGTGATATAATAATAACGCCTGACGTATAGTTTTTTAATTGACACTTCTAATTATTCGATTTCAGGCCACAGAGAGCGAGAAACGTGATGATTTTACGTGTGCGCGCGTGCGTGCTTGTGTGTGTGTGAGTGCATGTTTGTGCGCGCACATGTGTGTAATATTTATGTAAGTAGCGTGTGAAATTATCGGGCTGATAGTTTCGGTGTAATAGACGATCGATTGATTAATCGATTTTCTACTAAGTCGAAATATAAGATATGAAGATGATAACTGGCGACTTCTGTCTCACGGTTTTGACAAAAAGTGCCAATGCAAGGCATTTTAAAACTAAAAAGTGTGTGGCGGGGGACGAAAAGCAGCGCAGCCTCTTTAGTCCTTGACCAACTCTCTCAGAGTAATCAAGTGTGAATTTATTATTTTCAAAATGAGAATACTAAGTGTCGCGGAAATTAATGTACGCTCGGGTTACCGGTACCGTATCGGTTCGCCACCACCATCACCATCACCAATGCACGAATCGATGCTGCCTCAATATTGCGAGGACAGGGCGGCTGACGAGGAGGTGACTGCAATAATGGCGAGCGTCAGCCCCACTAACGTGCCACCACTCGGAGAATGCCGATGTTACGTCCTAACTACTCTTAAATAAATAGTCACGAACGTAATGATAAGTGTAGTGGCAAGGCTGTAAACGGTATTAGTTCGCGCCTAACACTCTCACTGTTAGTCAATTAAATGAGAGAACTTACCTTTGAGTTCAGTTGCCAAGATGTAGACTTGAGGTCGTGCTGGGTATAAAAGAATGTTTATAAAGAACTTTCGAGGCATGAATTATATTCACAGTAACTATGTAGTTTATTTAACTATATATACATATATATCAAGTTGAATTACAATATTATTCACAAATAGTGAGAATTAAACTTAGATATTTGGATTTATAACGATAAACTGTTTTCACGGATATATCGCCAATTGTCGAACGACGCGTACGGAGCCCGTGTCTGTATACGAACTGCTTAATTGAGTACATGCAAGGCTTTTTAAAATCTTCGTTCGCAATGCAATTTTTGTAGTATTTACAAACTTAAAATTTCGGAAATTGTATACATAAAAAGTAGCGCTCGCGTAAGACGTCACGAATTGCTGATGTGCTGATTCGTCAGTGGTCTGCATTCGGCCGTGTGTCGAAACTGTTCGGCGCACGCAATGCATTCTTCTTGGGAGAGTTTGAATTTCAACGTTTATATTCTTTTTAGGTTTTGAATAAATTTATGTAATAAATCACACGACGTGACACCTCGGGGTCCAAAACATTGCAATTAATGAGAATTAATTGCAATGGAAATTGTAACGTTATAATTTAAATTCAAACTCTCCGCTAAGAATGCTAGTACTAAAGAATTGAAGTTCGTTGACTCTCGATTAGGTCAGCGTTACAAAAGTGTTTAGTAGACGGATTTCGCTTATAAAAGGTAAGTAATAACAACAGGTGAGTAAAGTTTTATTTTTACAATTCGCAAGCTATAGATATAGTAAAAATGTACGGCTTTCCGCAAAAGCGATATGCGCACGTATGCGTAAGTATATTTTATAATTTATTTTAAAAAGTATTATTGCTATTTAATTAGCTGTTGCTAAATATATCAATTTATTATTCAGTTTCAGGATTGGTAGTACATACGAGCTGCTAAGAAGGCTAAGAGAGAACACTTGCCCTCTCCAATACCTCCAAGGGCTGATTATCGGAAATATGTCCGTGTCTGTGTAAGTTTTCTTCTCTTCCTTTCCTATGGTTATAAAGTATAATTTATTTTTATAAATGTAAACTTAAATTAATATATATCTTTTTTTTTCTGTTTTTCTAGTTCCAAGATTGGCAATCTATCCGCTCCTGGAGGTATTGCGACCGTGGTATCAATGACGGTTACATGGAAGGTGAATATGGACCTGAGGAGGATACCTGGGGTCTTGCCGCGCTTACATGTTACGAACTTAAAGTATACACAAATAATAACAAACGTATTTATATCGAGATTTTTATAAACTACTATAATGTAACTGTTGGTCCGATTATCAAACATAGGTATAATTGTAACTGCATATGATTAATAAATTATTAAAATTAATTGTAATTTTACTTATTTACCTATTCTCTTCCTATTGCTTCAAATCGCTTAATATTTAATTTATTAAATAATTTCAAATCCTTAAAGCTAAAGTTGAAAAAATTTTAAATCACTAAGAACGTTAACAATTTTATTTTCTACATAAACTTGATATTGAACGCAAAAATAAAATTACATCGTAAGATGTAAATCCTCGGGGCCCAAGTATCGCAGTAGGGCCGCTTTTTAAGCTTACGACCATCAAATTACAAGCAAAAGATTTTTTTATTTTATCATTTGGAAGCATTTAAGAAATGTTTATATTTAATCTAAACTTAAAGAAAAAATTCTTTTATTTTTCGCGACAGGAATAGTAGGTTTAACTGGTGTGATGCTTGGTGGCCTGTATGGGATAGGAGGTGGTTGTATAGGTCTTGAAATTGGAACTGGAATGACTTTTACTTCTTGTAGTTCTGTCTCTTCGTACATTTCGTTTCTCTTCTGCTTTGATTTGCATTCCATTTTAACTGGATTATTCTGCAGTGATGTTAGCAGATGCGTGATAGAGCTAAATAATGCTCCAATCAGGTGTATGGACCATCCGTAAATCGTGCGGAGAGTATATCCTCTTATAATTGTATCAATAATTAATTTTCTAATGTGCAGAATTATCAATATCATTATAAATGCGGATGAGAATTAACCCCATGTCGTTAGTTTTTCGATTATTAAATGCCAGGTGCTATCAGCAATGTGTTTTAGTATATTTTCCGTAAAAATTTCTCCTGACGTGTGTTCTCCCGCCATTTCTCTTGCTATTACGTTTAAAAGTGATGTTTTTTCCATCGGGAACATTAGTTGCTGTTGTAATTTATCCAGGTCGTTTTGTGAATACACTCCACTCGTAGCTAGTCCTTCTATTGATTCAAAAGTCCAGCCGATTTTCGTATTTGGTTTTAACACGTTCGGTGCTTCTGTTTTAATAGGTTTTGGTCCAAACTTTATCCATTCTTCGGATATTTTATAATATGTAGGTATTATAGAATTGCAATCTACTTGCATGCCTCGTTTTATTAAAATATGAGTTTTTGGTGTTAGAAACCAAGTTTCAATTCCTGCTAATACTGGTAAATGATTATAACATTCATTTAGATGTAAGATCTTGACAGTTTTTGGAATACATTTTATGAGATGTACTACTTCTCCAGCAACTCTTGCAATATATCCTGGTTGTTTCATGATGTTATAGGCAAATTCATCCGGTGCTAACGTGGCTAAGGATAGGGAATTCTGGATAACCTTCCTTTCCAATTCGCATTTTTCCGTGATTACATTTACGTATAAATTATTGATTTGTTTTCTTAAATGTTTCTCAATGTATACAAACTTAGAGTTTACATAAGTAAATAAATCTAAATTTAAAGAATGATCACTACTTACTCTATCGGTTTCGTAAAAATACATATTTAATTTGCTATCTCTCTCTGCAATCAATAATTTTGGGTGCTCTGTTCTTATGAATTCTCTAATACAATGCATTATTTTATTTTTAGTCGATAACGCGAATGTGATTTTTTCGTTACTAGTATATTTAGTCGCAATACCTTTAAATAAAATGTCGTACGAATTTTTAAAGCATTCGCTCGTAGGCAGAACGTCCCAAAATGTATGACCGCCTTCCATATCCATACAGTTTTTATCCGAAAATTTACATACTACTCCCGAACTTAACATTAACTTATCATTATTTAAGTTTACTCTAGCTGTATTTCCTATTAATGTGATTTTTATTAAGCCATGAACAAACACTTTATTCCAAGAACCAAAACTATCGGTGTAGGAAGCGCCTGAACAAGAGTTGCCCTCCGCACTTCCTGCGAAATCTATGCCTTTCGTCGTTGTTGCATTTATTTTTAAATTTGATATAGTATGAATGTTGTTATATTTAAAAATACCTCTTTCATGAATAGCTTTACATTGTTCATGACTTATCTCTTCAATGTACTGTTGCTCTGCATTTTCTGTTGGTATAAGATGTCCGAATATCCCGCAGTTGAAAATCGTTCTATGAATTTCGATTTTACATTGAATAATTGGTACCGTCCTGAAGTCTGCTATTTGGACGAGTTCTA
>QLSS01000431.1:3096-16356 GCA_024372645.1 Trichomalopsis sarcophagae
ATATATATATATATATATATATATATATATATATATATATATATATATATATATATATATGTATATATATACATATATAATACGCTATAAGAAATATGGTTGGTGAATAACTACTGGCCATATTTTCTTAGCATAATATGTCAACATAATATGCCCACATTATGTTAAGTACTTGACTCCACTAATGGGTTTATAACCTAAAATCCATAAACCTAATAATATATATATGGGACGTTCCACGTGAAACGTAACTGTTGATAATGGAATTGGTGCATTATAGTATCTGTAATGTCCCACGTATATACTCTTACATTATATATCTGTACATCCTGGGAACCGGCAACCCTGTGAGCACGTAGAGAGTGCATACGGATCGTAGGTGCATCCGTCTGCTACATTACAACTGAGCGCTGAAAATCGGAGCGAGTGCTCTGACTTCTGTGTCAGCACTCCTCGTGCGCGTGAAAGACGACTACAAGGCGAACGCGTCGATCCTTTATGGCGAATGCTGATTGGACTACCACGATCTTTGTCATCTGAATTTCATAACTGTGTGAGTCGGTACCGAGACTTTAAAAACCCCGGAGCCGATCCACGCAGCGGTGTTTGCTAGTGTTATTGTTTGGAGCGTGCTAAATCCATCCCTTGGCATAGCATACAGCGGAGAGCCCTTTGAATACAGATAAGTACCACAGAGAGAAGTACAAGCTAAGGTCCGTCGAGTAGAATCTCCGGCGTTAGCAAGAGCAGGTGACCATCCCTATTTTAAATTGCCACGTAAACGCATGTAGATAATAAAGTCAGCATCTGCCACAAAGGGTGATTAGAACAATCAAGAGTGCGCAGGATATTAACTGTATTGAGGTTGTCGGAGTCGAGATTAAAGATTCAGATTATAATATTTAAAATGCAAATAAGGTAGCCTTCACACATATACAGGGCTTGAAAAGTATTTTTACTGAATAATTCAGAAAATTTCACAAAAATAATTATGTAGGTAGTTTTAGTTAAAAATGCATCGCTTATACGCCACAAATCATTGAAAATGGACAAAAAATGCAAAAATTGCTTGAAACATTAACAGTGACCAGCTAGAACTCGATATCAAATGAAGGAATTGCACTGAAATTTTTTTGGGAGTCGGGTACAAAATATAGAACATATATATGTGGCGGTTAGCGCTGGGCAGCATCAGCGCCGGCGCAAACAGACGCTCCAGCGCAGGCCCGACTCCGTGTAACGAGTCTGGCCGTCATCGAGCTAAGAGCGCAACCAGGCCGACGCCACGCCGCGCCGTAGCGAACAGGTAGCGCGCACCTGTTCGTCATTCTGGGCTCGGCGGCCGAACATTCTAGTCGCATTTGTAACCATTAGTCCATACGTCGTTGTAAATAAAAGTTAACTTTCTTGATTCGCAAATTTGCTTAAGATGACTTTTCTATCCGGCTCTACCTTCCTCTACGCGCGCCAAATATAATAATAGGAGCTCAAGTTTTCAAAGTGGTGACCCCGAATTCAAACTCGCACACGGAGCAGAAAGGCGGCGTCAACATCAAAACCGACGCTACGCCGTAGAGCCAACGGCTTTTCACGTTCGAAACGAACGCGACGCGACGCATCGCGAACAACATTTAACGCTTGTGTTCGGCGGCCAGCCAATTTCTCTCTCGGCGTTCTGGGAATTTTTAATCATTCGAGTACATCGCTTCGTCGCAGCCTCTCTACAGCCCGTCGGCGGCGTTTCTTATTTTTATTTTCCTTCGACGGTGCAACTAGGCCTATTTACAGTCATCGCACCGTCGCGAGGGACATCGGAGAAGCAGTCTCCTATTTTGCCAAGAGCGCGGTATCAACTCCGTCAGCAGCAACAGGCGCGCCTTTCGGCGTTCACCACAGCAGCAGCGGCATCGATAGGGAGTCTACCTCCGGCCTCTCTACAGCCGGAGTGTCCGAGGCAATTCTCCGTCAGCCGTCTCCCTGTCAGCGAGAGAAGCAGCAACATCATCGCAGTAGACGCGCACCGACTCCGATCCGCTCCGGCGCCTGGCGGCCAGTTTTACCTACACCATCAGGTTTTTAATATGAACGCAACAGGTATCGCCCTTCGTTTGCCTTCACACGAGAGCGGCCATTTTGGTAGCGTTCCGCGTCGGGTGAGCCAGCGCACCGATCATCGTCACCGAACCACCGCGCGCGTTCTTGCTGGCTCCGCTACTCGCTCGAACGCTACGCTAGGGCGCCACCTGCTGATCTTCGGCAGCACGCCTTGGGTGCAGCGCACCGCGTTACGCATCTCTCGTGTCTCAGCGCATCGCCGTTCGATGCGCTCTTAATTGATCCGTGCATCCCTCCAGCACTCGCCGCTCCGGAATTTTACCTCCGACGACCGACACTCAGCCGATCGAGAAATCAACGGCATGAACGGGCACAACGGTGTACCACCGGCGCCGCCTATGTCCGCTGGTGGCATCTTTCCTCCACCACAGCCACCGGTCGAGGCTGCTGTGCGTTTGCAATCTTCCAACATACTAGAATTTTCATCCAAGATTGTGGTTCGCACAAGTAAAGGCCACATTCGACACCGACAAGGTTTGATCAGACCGCAACCGCTATAACCTGGTCGTCTCGCAACTGCCCTAAGATGTCGCGCAGGAGGTCTCCGACATCATCTTACAGCTGCCGCTTGCTAACCGCTATCAGGCGTTGCGTGAGGCTGTCCTGCAGCGCCTCGCGATCTCCGCGGACACCCAGCTTCACCAGGTGCTCAACGAGGTCCGCCTGGGAGACCGCACGCTCTCGTAGCTCCTGCATTACATAAGGACCCTCGCCAACAACAACATCTCCGACGGAGCCCTTAAGTGGCTCGACCTTGCCACCATACGCCAGCCGCATGTACCGCGTGCTCCATGCGACCACGTCAGGAAATACGACCATCGCTCTACCTGATCTCTCTGCCCTTTACCACATCGTCACGACCAGACCACCAGCGGCAGCGCGAACTCGTCAACTGCACGGCAAACGCCTCGAAGCAGGGCGAGCCAAGTTCAAGGTCGATCGAGATGGGCATCGCGCGCATATCAAACAGCTCCTGGGCGAGTTCGTTACGGCTCGTCAAAAAGGCCGACGGCTCGTATCGTATCACTGTCGATTACAGGCAACTCAACAGCCGCACTGTGCCGGACAGGTATCCTCTCCCAGTCATAGAGGACCTGTTACTTGAACTTCGCGGCGACACCTTCTCAGTCATAGACTTGAAGAAGGCTTTTTTATCAAGTGCCAATCGCGCCGGAAGATGCACACAAGACGGCCATTATTACGCTATTCGGCTTATTTGAGTTCACCAGTTCATCCATGGGCCTTCGTAACGTTGCGCAGTCGCTTCAAAGGGCAATGGATCGCCGAGGCGAGAACTGCCTTTTGCTCGGGCGTATTTAGACGATATAATCGTAACCTCCTACGGAAGAAAACAGTATCTGGAGCACCTCAAGACTCTTTTCGCGACTCTCCGAGTGGCACACATCCGCATCAACTAGGATAAGTGTACGCTGGCCAATATCAAGGTTACCTACCTCGGATACGTCATCTCCGCAGACGGCTGCAAACCACCAGCAAAGTCGAGACCATACAAGCGTTCCCGCAACCACCATTATTCCTGGAGTTGCAGGCTTGCTCGCGCTTCTCAACGACATACTAAAACTATTACCACAGCGGAAGAAATCCTCGCCTCTCACCTGGATCAAAGAAGCCCAAGATGCCTTCATCGCACAAAGAAAGCACTCGCTGACGCAACGATGACGACTTTTCTGCGCAGCGACGCTCCTCTTCGGCTTTTCACAGGCGCTTCCGACGTCGCCATCAGCACAGCCCTGGAGCAACATGATCACGACGACCTGTGAAAATCCCTGGGCTTCTTTTCCAGAAAATTTCGGACACTAAGAGGCGTTATAGCACCTATGATAGGGAGCTTATCACCGCCTTCACTTTGGTTAAACATTTTTCTATCCTCGAGGGGCGCCCGTTTACGCTGCTGACAGACCACAAGCCACTTTCACTCGCAGCCTAGCAGCCACCAGATAAAGCGTCGCCTCGCCAATCCAGATAGTTCGACTATCTGCTGCAGTACCAGATCACCTTAGCGTACGTCAAAGGCCTCGAGAACACCGCCGCGGATGCGCTCTCCAGAGTCGAGGCAATTATGATGCCACTATTCATGGACCTCGTGACTCTCGCTCAAGACCAGCATACCGACGCAGAGCTTCCGCACCTGATCGACGCCCAGGACTCTAGATTGCAGCCGCTCAACATCGAAGGCTCCTCGCTCTACTGCGCAGTCGACGGCAACGTCGTACGGCCTTACGTCCCACGAGACCGCAGAAAGATGCCAGCCCTCCCCATTTTACTCCAGCAGACCCGAGCGCGACTCTCTCTCTCTCTCTCTCTCCCTCTTTCGCTGTCTACTCCATACCGGCCCCGAGCTCGAACGCACGTGCGCGACTCTCGCTATACTAGCCCGTAGCCCCCCTCCCCTTTTACACTGTAGTAGCCCTTGAGCTCTGCCGTTTAGCTTCTCCATTGCACGTTTTTTAGCTTCGATACTTGCGAGAAGCGCATCGCGTTGGGCTGCTAATTTTTTCAATTTTGCTCAATTTCTGAATGTCTCGCGAATCAGCTCCAGGAAGTATCGTGTGATCATGGACTCGGGCTTTGTTTTATTATCGCCAACGGATTAGTTTTCAAAACTAATCAAAGAACGAATCATCGGATCTCCACTAGATATTTGAGAACAAGTGTAAACTGTTTATACAGAGATTACAGGTATCCGGTAAGAGAGATTAAAAAGGGTCAGCCGCAGAGTCATAAAAAACTGTTTGATCCGTGTCACCGGATCTACCGGTGGCAAAGGCCCATTTTCTTAGACGTCCGCTATCCACCTATGGTTTATGACTGCTATTTCTTTCGATCACTAGTGGCAGCCTGGATTTCTCAGCTATGGCTATAATATGCGCTGTTTCAAAACAAATCCCCCTCTTTAACGGTTTTTCTACTCTGCGATCTTCTTATTCGATGAAATCACTCCTAAGAAAGGCATGCTATTTTCATATCAGCCCTGAGCCGTCTACAAAACTCCTTCGTACGCTAGTGTAGTCATCAGTCTCTCGAAATGCGTGTCATTGAGAGAGCCAGCTTACCACGTGTCGCAGAAATGTCCGGTGCTACGAACGAAGTTCGCAATGCGATCCTGCGCGTAGCCAACACGCTCAAGGGTCGCCATCTACCTGTACAAAGAAAGTGTACCCGCGAGGTGTATGTGCGCGTTCATTGGATGTGCGAGGAGAGGCTGCTACTCAAGCTGCGCTGCTTGCTGACGCATTGCGCGTACCGCTGGATCGCCGATTTTTATCAGAGATACTTTAAACATTCTAGTGTTATGATAAAAATCGTCGGCAGTTTCTTGGTGGAATTTGGTGGGCTTTGCGACTCGGGATGAGACCGCTGAGGAAGTTGCAATGAATCCGTATGCACGTTTGATCAATACAGCTCGTTCGACCGCCGTATTAATGAAAGTAAGAGAAATTTTTTTAACTTTCAAATTTTTAAAAAAAATTATTATTACTAACAATAATAATTTTTTAAGTTATCAGACGTCGTCTGAACGAAGGCATGGAGCCATGTCCGGATGCAGATATAGAAAATGCTGCGGTTATGATTTTTCAAGCTTCTGCGCTACAAATTGTGAATAACGGTCGTGCGCAGGAAGTACGTTGGTTAAACAACTTGCTTGAAAAATCAGGAGACGAGTTATTTTCTATGACTGCGTTCGATATGGCCGAGTTGTTCAGCGACATCATTGAATGCTATAACGGTTGTGCGTATTACTCCTTAGATACGGGAAAGAAAAAATAAGTTTAAATTCAAAGTATTTTTTTATATTTAAAAGTCCTCGCAACAGATCTCAGATTCGGCATCTCGCGCGACAAATTGTACTTGACAATAGCAAGATAAAAATACAAAATAAAAGTAACAAAATAATAACAAATTTTCAATGGCAAAATAGAAGCAAAATATTTAAGCGCAAAGTAAACTCGCAGTAACATCTTAAATCTAACCTAAGATTAATAATACACATAACATTGCTGCAGACTTAAAAGATAATCATAAAGGCGCTGTTTGAATGCGCCTAGCGATTTGCTAAGCCTAATAATTGTAGGGATAGAATCCCAAAAGTGCATGCCTTTAACTGTGAATGAGTTTTAAAAAATCTCGGTCCTGGCAGTCGGTATCGCAAACGCAGACAACTGGTTTCTAGCCGAGCGCCGTAAGTGCTCGTTAGGTGGCACAAATAACTCAGCAAGATATCCGGGCCACTTGTGAACGAAGAGCTTATACAAAGTAATTCCTAAATAATAATTTCGCCGGTAGCTAAGTGATAGTTAGCCCAACTTGGCATAGTACGGACCAAGCTCAGAGTATTTGCTCAAGAAAAAGATAAAGCGTACCGCAGAATTACACAGCCTTTGCAGTTTGATTGCAAGGTAATCTGGAAGGTCCATGTAAACGAAACAAGCATAGTCGATATATGGAAGAACTAGAGCATTGACTAGTTGAATTTTTAAACTAATAGGAAGACAATAACCCTTAAACCTAAGGCGATAAAGAGCAAAATGCGCGTTAGAGTAGGTGCGAGATACATGAGCATCTACTCTAACGCAATCTACTCTAATACACTGTTATGTCGAAGGACTGAGATAATCTCATTAATATAGATGAGAAAAATCACAGGGCCTGGAGAAGATCCTTGAGGCACACCCGACGTGTTGGGAAGAAAATCAGAAAGGGTGCCTCGAGGCCAACAACAGCCTGTGAACGACCAGTTAGATACGAGTGAAACCAACGAACCACGTCGTCTGAAGAACCAATCGACTTCAGCTTGGCAAGCAAGGTAGCGTGGTCGATCGAGTCGAAAGCACGCTTAATATCAAACAATAAAAGCAGGGACAGAAGGCCCTTATCCGCGCCCCGCCTGATATCGTCAGTAACATTCAATAGTGCTGTTTGCGTGCTGTAGTTGCTACAAAAACCAGATTGGTACGGAGAGATAAGATTATTATCTTCGAGGTACGCAATAACCTGGTCTGTAATTATTTTATCAAACACCTTGGCAAAGTGTGGGATGTTAGCAACAGGGCGAGTATCACCCGGAGAGCCAGGTGTCAGGCATTTACTAAGTGGTACAATGACCAACCTTTTACAAATTGACGGGTAGACTCCGCTCGCAATCGACAGATTAAAAAGCTTCGTGATAAACGGGGCACTTTGAGGTAATACTTGCTCAAAATATGAGAGAGATAACTCATCACAGCTTCGACCTTTGGCTTTAGAGAGGCAAGCTAACATATACTGCGCAACCTCGACGCAATCAAGATTCCTAAACCTAAATTCATGCGCAAAACCTAAACTGTTATAGTGCCCATCGAGGATAGCACCTAGAGAATCAGACGAGCAAGCTGGATGGGCGCAAGTGACAGAGGAATAATACTTGATGAGGGTATCCTTATCAAAGAAATGGAGAGGTGATTTGCTTTTGGCCGGGACTAAACCATTTCGACGCAGAAAGCCCCAACATTTCTCTCTATCAGAGCAGCCGTGTAATAAATACTTCTCGCGTGCACTTCGAATTGCACTTTTCACCTCCGTGCGAGCAATCTTGTAACGGGTAATAGCTGCCCGATTTCTAGATAATTTAGCGGCGCTGTATAGCCGATCGCGAGCTTTACAACAATTCTTAAGGTCTAGTGTAAACCACGGAGTAGGGTTGCGATTTGGCTTACGTACGGTAAACGGTGCATGAGAATCCAAAGCCTTAAGCGCAACTTGCTGAAAACCGGCCAGCTTATCGTCGACTTTGGCTAAAGGATCGAAGAAAGCTGGCATGGAGAGATCAGATAGAAGGTCAGCCAGAAAAGCAGCTGAAGAAAACCTTCGAAAATCAAGTGATATGATCTGCAGCTCGTGCTTTACAGGGAGATCCAACGTGACATCAATCATGAGGTAGTCCTGGCCATTGATGAAAGGTGCAGTGGATTTCTCATAGTGCACGACCTTGTCGCCACAATCCGATAGAATGACATCGATCAACGTGTCGGAATTATCTGTGTGATGAGTAGCGCCAAACGGTACAAGGTGAAAATTATTTTCAATTATCAAATTACGGAGATGATTGCCGTAATAATTAACGGAGAGCAAGTCGGAATTAAGATCGCCCGCAACGACAACATTCCCGAACCGGTGAGAATGATTTTGCAGAGCGTTGAAGAAGGTGGAAAGAGTATGCTCTTTTGGTCTGTGGTAAACACCACCAAGCAAAATTTTTGAACCGCAATCAATGTTAACAAGCATATATTCAATCTCATTAATATTATTGATGTTAGAAGCTTCCAACAGAGAGAAGCGCAAATCCTCACGAATATAAAACCCGATACCACCGCCGTGAATATACGTAACTCCTTCCACATTAGTAGGGTTAAGAGTTCTCTGGTAGACAAGACCTCGATCATTGCCAATAAAATTGTAGCCAGGGATAGAAAAAAGTGAGGACTGCACAGGTGGAGTAAGCCAGGTTTCAGTAATAATCAAGACATCGATACTATTGTCAGATAAAAGAATTTCTATTTCGTTGAAGTGGGCTTTGCTAGAACTAGCGTTGAGATGGGCAATACGAATTTTGCTACAGTTCCGAACAGGTGCAGGAACCGCCTTAGGGATACTCAGCTCTGATTGTCAAACCATACGCTCCAGATCACTAGTCGTAACGATCGGAATAATTTCAGACCCATCTGTTTTCCTAACTAAAATTTTATCATCGCGTACCCAAACATATTTGTAACCTAAAGTATTTGCACGCGTTTTCACAGCTAAGCGTAAATTATGAAGAAACGGGGACAACATATCGTGCATCTCGATAAAAGTGCTACTACCTCCAGGATAGATATCGCTAAACTAGAGTGGGCCAAATACTCGCTTCGCTCGCAATACATCGTCACGTACGCAAATACTTTTAAAGCGTATACAAAAGACAATTGGGCGAGGCGCGCGCTGAGACGAATGTGGAGAGGCCTCGGCAGTATTAGACTGAGGGCGACTGACAATTTCACGAACGCTGTGCACATCGGTAAGATAGTTTACAATATTAAGCTTCGTAAAAATAGCACTAGTAACGTCGTGTAGAGATGCTTGACAGGAAGGCGGAATTCCAGAGACCTTAATCTCGGCATATTTACAGCCCTTATCGACGCGTTCTTTGAGACTCGCAATCTCTCTTACTAATTTAGCATTTTCGTTCTCGAGCGAAGTAACCCGGCTTTCCTGGTTGTCGACCTTTTCTGCGAGCGCATCAATTTTGGTACTAAGAGCGGTATTGCCAGTTGTAATTACATTAAATAACTCGCCAAGCTTATCATCAATAGACATCGCATTCCAATTAGAAGGCTTCGACATTGTCGGAGTGCGGTGAAGAGGACGCGAACTAGTGTCGACCAGCCGTTTGTCGTTCGACGACGAGGGATTAACACTAGGGGTTAACTCCGAACTGAGGCTCGCAATGCTGAGATCGCTGATGTCGAGAAGCGATGAAGAGCCAAGATCTCGTCCAGCGTCAAAAATTGATTCACGCTCACTTCTACTAGGAAGCAAGGGAACGTCAGGTGGTGCAGTTAGTGCCTTATGAGTTTTAATGAAACAACCGTTACAACACTTGCTGTTGACGAAGCGTGCTAAACAGCTTTCGTGGAAAACAAGCCCGCATTGAGAGCACGAGACTACTCTGGTAACTGCGTTACGGCCGCACTTCCTGCATACTGACATTTATACGCACGAACATATAAATAAAAATAAAGCACAAACTAAAAAATAAAACGCAAAACTTAAAACTATGAAAAAAACTATAACAATAACAAAGCGCAACAGATTTTGGGCCAAAAACGCAGTGAAATTTCGCGCCAAACAAAGAACATTTTTTTTAGGAACACTCGCCAACTCGGGCAAAATTGAGTGAGTTCACGAGCACATTTCAAAAATCGCGCCAAAATTTGAATTCGCGCCAACCAGGAATGATGCATTCCCGAACACAAGCCGTAGTGAAGCAAACAAGTTACGTAATCAACGATAGAAATGCACCACGTGTAAACGAAAAAATAAATGACCAACAAGAAAGGCCAAATTCACTTGATCGAGAGCGAAACACGTATGAGACAAGGAGCATCAAGTCTAATGCCTGCACTCGGGCTCTCTCTCTCTCTCTCTTCAGTCACAACACTTCTAACCGCACACACAGCCAAAAAAGAGTCAGGAGACATTCTTGATACGCCAAGCTGGTGTAGAGCAGAGCGGGCTACAGCCGGTCCTCACTGATGTTACAGACGGTAACGTTGATGGTCATGAGCAGGCGAAGTTCGGCAACAAGCAAATAGGCTGAGTGGCGATGGAGAAGCGGGATAACTTCAAAAACTTATCATCAGGCAAAATGCAGAACCAAGGTTCAACAACAGAATGGCAGTGTTTGAATATTATCTCCAGAAAGAGCCATAGCAGTCCTGCACCGCCTGAAATGCTCAGAAACTCGCACCGGAGTGCAGAGATTTGTAAAATCAAAAAGTTCACAGAGCGACTACGAAAGTGCGTCCGCACTACTCACCAGAGAGAGAGAGAGAGAGAGAGAGAGAGAGAGAGAGAGAGAGTAATGCTATGTCACGATGAGTCACTAGATACGCTACTACGACGAGCAAGTAGGCGGTGGAGGAGTGAGACACGACTATTCCGGTTCAACGTATCAGCGCGGATGAGGTGTAGGTGCGTGGCTCGGAGATTTATTTCGTAAAATTCTTCCGTACATCGCTTCCGGTGCTAGAGCTGTGGGCAAAGAGGCTGTGCGTACAGGAATCAACGTGTTGGACGACGTTGCAAACAACGACTCGAATTTCAAGGAGGCGTTCAAATATCGTACTAAAAAGTCTGGAAACAAATTGAAGATAAGCCGATGAAAAGATAACAGAAATGATGAAAGGATCTGGTTATAAATCACGCACAATGCATCGGAGGCGTCAGTTGAGAAAGACACGTACATCGAGTACAATCGGCTCTAGCAAAAAACGCAAACAACACACGGCAGGACGGAAGAAGAGAGTCACGAGAAAAACGAAGAAGAGGCCTAAAACGGAAATACTCAGCAGCAGCATCAGCAGAGTTTGAGAAGTGTTACCGATATTTTTGGTCTTAGGCGTATTTAGTTTGGGGTAAAAGTGTCCGTGCGCACACGACTTCATAAATCCGAGGGATTACCTCAAAACCCCGTTATGACTAAAAAATTATCTAAACGCGTGATTGCCTTCGTAAAGACATTGTACATCGTTGAGAGCGTTTTTCGATTTCTGATACTATGATAATTTTTTTCTCGAGAACGGCGGTTCTGAACGAAAAAATGAATAGAAGTATTTTGATTCAAAATTTCATGTAGAATAAAGTAGTATTTTTTATTTTACCTAAAACACTGTTTTTGAGTTTCCGGTCGGACATATTGGATCCGCCATTTTGAATTTTGATAATCTAATAATCTAATCTCAAGCATAAATATGTCATGTATTGAATTTTTGCTGATTTATTAAATAAATATAAGATTGTATCAAATAATTTTTCTCTATTTTAATGTGTACAAATCCCATCAATAAACCCCAAAGCTGAAATTTAAAGTAGGCTTTTCGGCCTAGTAGGAAATCATACAGGTTATATATTATTATAGCGCAGAAAGGATCAGAGTCGGAGCTAGGGCAATAAAAGCCAAACGCGCGAGTATGGCGTAGAGAGGGGAGAAAGCTAGAGAGAGAGAGATTTAATTGTTTTTATTGCTGTACATTGTGTTGTACATATACAATTATAGTATATTATAAAAAGAATAAGAAATTTTGTGTAATGGTGTATTGTGTAAGGGTGCTAGTGCGTGTGAAGAGTGTGAAATGGGATGATATGAAATAAGATGAGACTGAATGTATGTATGTTTGAGTGATATTTATGTATTTTCAAGATTAAAGGAGTAATTTTTAGCTGCTATTTTAAAGTGTTATATGGATAGTGTGTTGCGAAGTTGAGATGGAAGGCTATTCCAAAGGTAGGAGGCGCTGATAAAAAATGAATTTTTCAGCGTCTCCGTCTTGAAGGTCGGGATGTCCAGTGGAGTCATCTCACCCCTCTCGGCCTGAGCGCGACGTGGAAATCAAAGTAAGCTAATAGATAAGTAGGTATTGAGGTGATGAAAATTTTTCTTAGAAAACAGGCCATGAAGTATTTCCTACATCCGGCGGTGGTAAGCCATTGCAGCTCACGCCTGTAAGGCGAGATATGCTCGTGCCTCCTTACACCGTAGATATAACGGATCCCCGTATTGACAAGCCTCTGCAGTTTTAAGTCAAGTTCCTGCGTCAGGTCGCAGTAAGCAAGTGAGCAATAGTTGATGAGAGGAAACAGGAGTGCTTGCACTAAATGTTGGCGCAATCTGAGGCTAGTGCTTTTCCGAAAAAAATAGAGCCGATACATTAAAGAGTGAGCACGTTTACAAATTTGTGTAACGTGCTCTTTCCACCTAAGTTTGGATTCAAGCACCAGCCCCAGGTTGCGCACCGATGATTTAAAGTTGACCTGGGCTCCCCCTATATTTATATAGGTGTTAGCAGTAGAAGGTAGAGCGTTTATATAGTAAGGGTGCGATGTTGCGCGTCGCAGTCGCACGTAATACATACTGTTTCGCGCGAAGACCTTCTCGACAAGAAAAGTCAAAGAAGGACAAAGCACGCCGCAGTCGCGCAAGACGCATGTTGTTGTTTTGCGCGGCAACCTTTCTCGACAACCAAGCCTGAGCTGCTCGGAGCGAACAAGGCCCGCGTATGCTCGGACGTCAGCTACGTTCCGGGAATTCGTGGAAGTCATCGACTGTTGCAAGTTCAAGGAAGGTGCCTGCCGGTCTAGGTTGGCGCGAGATGAGCAGCCAATCAGCTTATCTCGCGCCGTGCCTGACCAATCAGGCGTCGTCGTCAGCCTGGCCTGAGCGGCCGAGAGAGAGATAGAGGGAGAAACGCCGAGCGCGCGAACGCGGCGCGACTCGGCAGTTCTCGTATGTTTCTCGTCGACGACACACGCGAGACAGAACAACACGTGTGTGAAAGAGAGAGAGAGAGAGAGAGAGAGAGAGAGAGAGAGAGAGAGAGAGAGAGAGAG